>PIJE02002173.1:0-5000 GCA_002895965.2 Coryphaenoides rupestris
AGAGAGAGAGAGAGAGAGTGAGAGAGGGGAGAGGAGAGAGAGGAGGAGAGAGAGAGAGGAGAGAGAGAGAGAGGAGAGAGGGGAGGGAGAGGAGAGGAGGGGAGAGAGAGGGGAGGGAGAGGGAGAGGAGAGGGAGAGAGGAGGAGGGAGGAGAGAGGGAAGAGAGGGAGAGGAGAGAGAAGAGGAGAGAGAGAGAGAGGAAGAGAGGAGAGAGATAGAGAGAGAGAGAGAGAGGTAGAGAGAGAGGTAGAGAGAGAGAGGTAGAGGTAGAGAGAGAGAGAGACAGATATATATATATAGAGAGAGAGGTAGAGAGAGAGAGAGAGGAGAGAGAGAGAGAGAGAGAGAGAGGGAGAGAGAGAGAGAGAGAGAGAGAGAGAGAGAGAGAGAGGGTAGAGAGTAGAGAGAGAGAGAGAGAGAGAGAGAGAGAGAGAGAGAGAGAGAGGAGAGAGGGTAGAGAGAGAGAGAGAGAGGAGAGAGAGAGAGAGAGAGAGAGAGAGAGAGAGAGAGAGAGAGAGAGAGAGAGAGAGAGAGAGAGAGAGAGAGAGAGAGAGAGAGAGAGAGAGAGAGAGAGAGAGAGAGAGAGAGAGAGAGAGAGAGAGAGAGAGAGAGAGAGAGAGAGAATGAGGGCAATACATGAGTGAGAGAGAATAATAGAGGGAGTGAGAGAGATAGAGGAAGAAAAGGCAAAGGAGTGGGTGAGAGAGTAAGATATATATATATATATATATATATATAAAGAGAGAGAGAGAGAGAGAGAGAGAGAGAGAGAGAGAGAGAGAGAGAGAGATGAGGAGGTAAGACAGAGAAGGAGGAGTCCGAAGCAGAGGAGGAAGAATGGATGAGAGAGAGAGAGAGAGAAAGAGAGAGAGAAACAGAGAGAGAGAGAGCTAGGCAGAGAGAGCGAGGAGAGCGAGGCAGAGCCGGAGCGCTCCGCCAGCTGAGATCTTGGGTTTCCATCGAGCGCCCGGTCCCCGCTCTGTCCGGAGCGGCGGCGTGTGTGCGAGGGTGTTCTCCGGGCTTCTCCTGGTTGCTAAGCGACTGCAGAGGGAGGGGGAGGCGACTGATGACACACACACACACACACACGCACACACACCGACACACACACACTCGACTTTGCTGAGGCCCACATCCCACCCGAACCTGCTTGAGAGAGCGGTGGTGCGACACCAGGGTTAGAGTACTGCTAATAATAGAACTTTATACATGAATCCACCCAGACTTTACAATAAAGATGTCACTGGGCTCTTGAGAATGATGGATGGGAGACTGTGGGTTGGTGGAGGTGGAGGTGGGCGTGGGGAGGTGGTGGTGTGGGTGGTGTGAAGAGGTTGAGGGGGTGGAGGGAGTGTGGATGAAGGTTCTGGTTATTAGTGGCAAACAGACGGCTCCTCTGGGAGGTCATTACAGCCACCTCTCACGACAGGTGGCGGTGGCGGAGACAGGTGCTCACACACACGCACACACACACACACACATACTGTATATGTGTGTGCGTGTGTGTGCGTGTGTGTGTGTGTGTTTGTGTAAGGGTGTGTTCGGTAACGTGCTGGGGTTGGTTGTAGATTAGACCGCAGAAGAAGAAAACAAACCAGCTACCACCAGAGCCCCAGATCGGACACTTCATTCATTCATTCATTCATTCAAAATAACGGAAATAATTGTAGCTAACGCTAACGCTAACCAAACCATCATCAATCATCCTGTTGCCGTGGAGGGATGGATGGATGGAGGGTGGGGTGTGGGTGGTGTGGGTGGTGCCTGCGGCCTACCTTGCGGTGGAGTTGGAGGAGAAGCTGGCGGAGGACGAGGGCCTGGGGTGCAGCATCGCCGGACATGAGGGGGATGAGAAGAGGATTCAGATGTTAGGAGGAGGAGGAGGAGGAGGAGGAGGAGGAGGCGGGGTTGGAGGGAGGAATCACGACGGAGATCAGCGATTAGCGATTAGCTAAGCTGCCGTGCCGTTTAATTCGCCACGGAATCATCCCGGAGAGCAGACGATGAAGAGGTGGACGTTCATCGGTTTGTTCGGAAGCCACAACCACGAGTCCTTAAAATCCCTGCTAGTGAACCCGTCTGACTCCATTATCAGTCAGCAACAAGTCACCAAGCGACAATGAGTGGACCGAGTTTGGGGACAATCAGACATGGGGACAATTGCAGAGACATTGCGGAGACATCGTGGACAACGGAAGTGAGTTAGGCTACACTTTGAAAAGACAGACCGGCCAGCGCACCATCAAATGCTCGAGACACAGCCCCCCCGGCACACCTGTCCTGCTCTTAAACCCATGAACCCCACGCACACACACACACACACACACACAGACACACTAATCCATCACAGCTGTGAGTGATCAATGTTTAATCAGCCCGTCACAGCTTGGATGACAGGGTTCGCCGTTGTCACGCTGACGGCGTTGTTGCGGTAACCACGGAGACGTCCGGCTCCCCGGCCCCTTCACCCCCCCCCCACCCTTGCCCTTGGCCAGTATTGATTACCGAGCCAATGAACAACCTGTGGCCGATTTGGGCAAGTGTAATTCGACGCCGCCGGGGCTATTTAGTGACTGAGAAAAATGACCAGGATGTTGGAGAACATTGTGGGTGGAGGGGTGGGGGCGGGGGTTAGCATAGCTTAGCATAGTGGCTATCGAGGGTGTATTCCACTGCCGAGTGAAGGGTGCAGGGTTCGATCGCTGACCTCGGATGCCGCCCGCCCCACTCCTTTGACTCTTTCTTTTCAACCAACCGGTGGCAATAATTCGACAAGCTAGGCAGCTGCCCTGGGCCCCGGTGGACCACGGACGGACCTGTGTCAATGCTAAGTGCTTATTTTCACGACCAGGTGGGCAATGAGATGGTAATGCTAATCCGTGATCCACGCCGCCCGCCCCGCCACTCAATTGATTGATGACAGTGTGGCTTCGTTCCGTGCATTTATTATCAGTGAATCTAACGGCCTCGCTGGCGGACACGAGGGATGCGCTCGTGTGACAATGATATGGCCGACATTGATATACGCAGCTACTATATGTCAGAGATAACGATCGTCGTTTCGCTCCGTGACCGAAGGCAGCTGCTTGGGACGAAATTGCAGTCTTAAAGAAATAGAGCAAAAAGAAATAGTCTATTTCGCACTCCGGTACTCTGAATGCGATTAGAGCTCCGGCAGGATGATGCTGGAGTTCCCATACTGGCCAGCGGGGGGCAGTAATGAGAAGGAATTGATGATTCTTACATATTGCACCTTTAACGAAGAGCTCCCATGAAACGGGAGATTTGAGAGTCGGATAAGAACCATACGATTCCTTCATCCAATCCAATCTGATTCCTTCATCCAAAAATTGGTGACGGCCGAACATTCAGATCGCTTCTACAAAACGGCAGACGGACGGACCGGCAGAAATTAGGTAAATGTTGGGCAACCGAAAAAGGGAAGTCAGCATGAGTAGTGAGAACCTCTGTCCGAACACACATACACAGAGACACAGAGAGAGAGACACACACACACACACACACGCACANCCCCCCTCCTTACCTGCTCCTTAAAGACATGCATCTGAATCCCCTGTAAATTTGCCCTCCGATGTTCAGCGTTAAACGGACGCACATACGAAATTTGACCCGATGTCAGAAACAAGGAATCCTTTGACTGTTTTTTTCTTCTTCAACCAACCGGGTGGCAATAATTTGACAAGCTAGGCAGCTGCCCTGGGCCCCGGCGGACCACGGAGGGACCTGTGTCGATACTAAGTGCTTATTTTCACGACCAGGTGGGCAATGAGATGGTAATGCTAATCCGTGATCTACGCCGCCCGCCGCCACTCAATTGATTGATGACAGTGTGGCTTCGTTCCGTGCATTCATTATCAGTGAATCTAACGGCCTCGCTGGCGGACACGAGGGATGCGCTCATGTGACAATGATATGGCCGACATTGATATATACGCAGCTACTATATGTCAGAGATAACGATCGTCGTTTCGCCTCCGTGACCGAAGGCAGCTGCTTGGGACGAAATTGCAGTCTTAACGAAATAGCGCAAAACGTGTATTTCGCACTCCGGTCCTCTGACTGCCATTAGAGCTCCGGCAGGCTGATGCTGCAGTTCCCATACTGGCCAAAGGGGGGCAGTAATGAGAAGGAATTGATGATTCTTACATATTGCACCTTTAACTAAGAGCTCCCGCGAAACGGGAGGTTTGAGAGTCGGATAAGTAGGCCTACCATACGATTCCGTCATCCAAAGTGTCGTACGGCCGAACATTCAGATCGCTTCTACAAAACGGCAGACGGACGGACCGGCAGAAATTAGCTAAATGTTGGGCAACCGAAAAAGGGAAGTCAGCATGAGTAGTGAGAACCTCTGTCTGAACACACACACACACACACACACACACACACACACACACACACACTGAACCAAGGTTATCAGCTTTCAGCGGCAGTGCAAACATCTCCTCTGCTGCGCTGGAAATGCCACGCCAGTCCGCCCGGTGCCCGGCGGACTCGGCTATCTAAACCTCGGGATGTTGGCAAATTCCCCTCGGTAAATATTCACATCGTCGGTGGTTTACGGTGTGTTTTATCGTACGTACGCAACACACACGAAAACGCACACGCACACACACACACACACACGAACACACCGCACCGGTACCAACTCTTGTTACAACACGCAATCACAGCGCGATAGCATGAATAAGTAAGCATGTGGCAGCAGAAACGAGATCGGTCCACGACAGCGGGGTGCTCGCGTTCGCCTGGCCAGGAAATCCAGTGTGTGTCTGGATGTGTGTGTGTGTGTGTGTGTGTGTGTGTGTGTGTGTGTGTGTGTGTGTGTGTGTGTGTGTGTGTGTGTCAGTCCTGTATCAAACAGTACTCATTAAACCCGGTCAGGTGTGGAGACCGAAGGGTACAAAGTAGTCATCCCAAGTCACCAAAGACACTCTTTGACTACTATGTGTGTGTGTGTGTGTGTGTGTGTGTGTGTG
>PIJE02002173.1:7500-35000 GCA_002895965.2 Coryphaenoides rupestris
AGAAGAGAAAGGTATTAAGAAGTTTATACCGATAATAAAGTAGAAACAGCGCTTCGTGATGTTTATCCTTGTACCGCAGACGTTCAGGGACGACTTACAACTTGCAAAGTACCGCATTTTTTCGTTTATATATCTTTTTTTACATTCCTTTTGGCTCAGTGAGGAAAAGTAACACGAGCGAGCGAAGCAGGGCTGGACCACATGTGTGTTTTGGAATGCACCCATCTCACCCACACACATCGCCTACATAGCAACAAGAGCTCCTTCTGTAGACAAGGAGAAGACTTATTCCTCTGTTAAGATTCCCTTAAGATCTACTGGAAGACATGTTAACTTTTAATCAAGGTGATTTAGAGAGGCAAAGGCTTTTTTTCTTTTTTTCTGGCGTCTCTCGGAAAAAACGGTCGCTTTGACTTCCTGGCCTGGGATGCCGGGTGTCAGAGGAATGTTTGTGTGTGTGTGTGTGTGTGTGTGTGTGTGTGTGTGTGTGTGTGTGTGTGTGTGTGTGTGTGTGTGTGTGTGTGTGTCTTTATGTTTGTGTGCATGCATACGTGTGTGTGTGTCTACCTGTGTGTGCGTGTGTGTGTGTCTACCTGTGTGTGTGTGTGTGTGTGTGTCTACCTGTGTCTATCTGTGTGTGTGTGTCTACCTGTGTGTGTGTCTACCTGTGTGTGTGTGTGTGTGTGTGTGTGTCTNGAACAGTACTCAGTGTAGCAGTACTCAGTGTAGCAGTACTCAGTGTAACAGTAGAAGTATTTGTGTATAAATATAAGAAGAGATCAAGGCCGTGTTGTTGTGTGGATCCCAATATGTAATCAATATTATATGATCACTATATTATCTACTCATTGATTTGTCTCTTCTCATAAATTAATGACAATAATTCAAAACGTTTTTATTCAACTTGACAAAATGGTCGACTCCAAATGTAAACACAAATACAATTTACTTCACAGATAATGTAAGTTGACATTTAGTATAACGACTACTAATATTATAAAATGCCCCCGCAGTGATTAATATTAATATTAAGTCATATTATCTTAAAGCAGGAAAACGTTTTGCTGGTCTGTCAGTTGTATTACCAGCAGTAACCAGCAGCTGGAGCTACAGTGCAGCCGTGTTTCTGTCCACATTTTGTTCCATTAGATTAACACACACATACTGTACATATATAGATATATATATGTGTCTATATAGTATATATATATATATATATGTGTCTATATACAGTATATATATATATATATATATATATATATATATATATATATATATATATATATTATATAAGTATATATATATATATATATATTATATATATATATATACAGTATATATATATATATATATATATAGATATATATATATATATATATTATATATATATACAGTATATTTATATACAGTATATCATATATATATATATATATATATATTATATACATATATAGTATATTATATGTACAGTATATCATATTATATAAATATACATATATCATATGATACATATATATATACAGTATATTTGGACATTGAAAAAAAAACCGGAGGGACAATGAGATTGTATTTTCGTCTATAAACTGAAGAATATGCAGGCCTATATTAGAAATATGGGAATGATTTACGTCATATTTAATGTGTTTTCAACATGCCGTTCATCAAAAGGAAACCGTTTCTGCTTCAGTTCCACACTAAAAATAAAAACACATTTTCAACGACATGGCATCAAGATTTCAGACAAAGACAAAGAAGAGAAAGGTATTAAGAAGTTTATACCGATAATAAAGTAGAAACAGCGCTTCGTGATGTTTATCCTTGTACCGCAGACGTTCAGGGACGACTTACAACTTGCAAAGTACCGCATTTTTTCGTTTATATATCTTTTTTTACATTCCTTTTGGCTCAGTGAGGAAAAGTAACACGAGCGAGCGAAGCAGGGCTGGACCACATGTGTGTTTTGGAATGCACCCATCTCACCCCACACACATCGCCTACATAGCAACAAGAGCTCCTTCTGTAGACAAGGAGAAGACTTATTCCTCTGTTAAGATTCCCTTAAGATCTACTGGAAGACATGTTAACTTTTAATCAAGGTGATTTAGAGAGGCAAAGGCTTTTTTTCTTTTTTTCTGGCGTCTCTCGGAAAAAACGGTCGCTTTGACTTCCTGGCCTGGGATGCCGGGTGTCAGAGGAATGTTTGTGTGTGTGTGTGTGTGTGTGTGTGTGTGTGTGTGTGTGTGTGTGTGTGTGTGTGTGTGTGTGTGTGTGTGTGTGTGTGAGATACCACAAAACATTATACAACGGGGGTTTCACGGCCTCGTCGCTTTGGAAATTGCCGACTGCAGAGTGACAAACAAGTTTTGCGATCACGCGAAGCTCGGCATGACAGAGCAGACGGTACTTCCTAGCATGCTAGCATGCTCTCTCAAGTGTGTGCGCTGGTGGCCGACTTAACCTACCTGGGCCAGGTGAGGCTGTAGCCCCACCCCCCCAGCCAGCCAGCCAACCAGCCAGCCAGCCAGCCACCAACCATACACAGCCCACATTCCCACAACGCCTAAGTAACCCCTTACTACCCATCGCTTTGGATATAAAAGTGTGCGCTAGATGACATACACTTTGCCTGACGACAACGACTAAAAATGTTAATGATGTTGTCTGCATGTCAACAGTCATGGGGCGTGTGTTGTTAACACAACAATATAAAACCACAACCCCTCCTCATCAACGGTTATAGCATATAAAAATGAGCCAGGGACAATTATCATCATCATGTCTCGGATAACACAGACGGCCGGTTTGCTGTAAATGTCAGTTTCTCAACGAGAGGGAGGAAGTGGAGGGCATATAGAATGACTGAGAGACTGCTTCCTGGTAATCAATCAACCATCCGGTTATTGGATGATAAAAGGTCACTCCCTCCGTCCCTTGACATCAGCAGGGCCGCACAGCTCTCCAGGCTGAAAGGGCCTTCTGAGAAGCTTCCCTGGTGGTGGTGGTGGTGGTGGTGCACCAGCACCAACTGTACTGCACATCCAATCCAAATTATTATCCAAAGCACTTTACATTTGCCTCACGTTCACCATTAATACCAACAACCAACACGTCAGGAGCAGGTCGGGTTAGGCGTCGTCTTGCTCAGGGACACCTCGCTCGGCGGGGCCCGGGGATCGAACCGGAAACCTTCCTGTTGCCAGACAACCGCTCTTACCTCCTGAGCTACTGCCACCCCTGTATACACTGTATGGTTTAGCATTAGTTATGTGCCACGAAGATGCGACAGACTAGGCGACAATTTCCAATTCCCAGAAGCCAAACCGCTATTTTCTTTCTCCACATTTGCATGCTTTGTAGTGTGGATACTGTACAGACTGCAACACAGAGTACAGAGAGAGGACATCTGATCATTTGACTACGCTGCGTGTGTGTGTGTGTGTGTGTGTGTGTGTGTGTGTGTGTGTGTGTGTGTGTGTGTGTGTGTGTTGTAGTGTGTACAATACAACAGGAAGGAAGGGGTGGGAGACGAGGTGAGACACTTGATGAAAATCTCAGGCCACAAAGACGATAACACAAATTTCGTTTCTTCTCCTGGCAGGGCAAATATGTAATAATCGTGACTCACTCGCTCATATGGCACAAGCACACACACACACACACACACACACCACACACACACACACACACAGAGAGGCTGTCAATGACATGTGTGACATCAGAGCAAGTTGATATATAGAATAGTTATATAACATGTAAGAGTACACAGAGGTCTACATCCTTAAAAACATTGAATGAAGGACTTTCAGGAAGCTCTCAGGGGACTATAATTTGTCATGTAAAGCCCTTTGAGACTGTATTGTGATTAAGGGCTATACAAATACAATTGAATTGAATTGAATTGAATTGAATTGAATTGAATTGAATTGAATTGAAAAGTGTGTACATGTAGGCCTGATGTTGTGTCAGATAACTTACAGATAACTTGTCAGATAAGATTACAGATGTGTCACAACTACATTGATGATTGAGAGTGATGATTGATTGATGATTGATTGATGATTGACAGTGAAATAAGCTGCATGATGCATACAATTAAATGCAAAATAAATGCAAGTAGGCCTGCATATACATTGCATTGGATTGGTTAGCAGTGATGGTACATTTAACATTTATCAAGTCAACGTTGCAGTCACGGAATGAATTAAATAAAAATGTATACACATGAATACATGTAACAGTATTAATACATAATAATGGTGTACTTCAAGATGTGATCACTTCAAGTATATACGATAGAGTATCTCAAGATAACACAATGCAGGGCGTTTCGTATGGAAAAGTCATTTTTTTTATAACGCAATTATTACGAATTTCGTACGAATATCCTCCCAGTTACGAGGCAAACGCGAAGAAAAATGACTTGTTACCTGTTCTTGTTGCTGTCGGCGTTCATGGTGATCTGTCTTCATCGACAGATACACATAGATACGAGTTTTACCGCGGTAGAGAAATAATAACAATAAATCGTAAATAATTCGTAAGTGGTGGGAAAAATTCCGACCCGCTTTCCTTTAGCGGTACGTAAATGTGAACGCATCGCCTCAACGTGGGTCTCGTATTATATCGCTATATCGCGTTGAAAATGTAATTATAACGCTTAACACATCGTGACCAGTGTCGCCGATGTTGTTTATTTATCTATAGGGCTGCTTCTTTATTTTTTTGCACACTTATTTTAGTGTCGCCGTTGGCGGACGGTGCCTTGCCGTGTGTGTGCGGCGCCACGGAGCCCCCCAAAAACGAAAAGTTGGGGTGTCGGCGGCGCGACTTTACTTTTCGGGATGTTTTTCTTTCTCTCTCTCTGTTGTCCAACAACACTCGGCTTATTATAACTTTATAACACAGTTTGAGCTCACCTGATGCTGTAGTAACTCATGTTTCTCCCGATCCCCCCACGGAGAACAGAGAACAGAGAACACACACATACACACACACACACGCACACACAGTTGTTCACTTTTCAACCCGCTTGTTGTTTGCCCCACTCCCTTAGTTACCGAACGCAGGATAGAACAGCCGCTCCGATTGGCCGACACGGACGCCCCCGTGGATCTTAGCGTGTTCCTGATTGGCCGACGCGATGGGATCTTAGCGGGTTCCTGATTGGCCGGCGCGATGGGATGTTAGCGGGTTCCTGATTGGCCGAGGCGCCCTCGCCCGTTGTTATACGGTCACAGATGCTGATTTATTACAGTATTATTATTTTTATTATTAGTATTATCATAGGTACCGTTATTTATCTATTTTTTGCAGTTATGGTTCAGCACAATGCAAGCACATACTTTGAGGAGTAAAAAACATTTAATAATCACCAATTACCATCATAAATCATTCTATTTCAAAGTTATTACTTCACTGTTGTGTACAAAATGCATTTGTCCCAAATCATATTATTTCAGCACATTTGACTTTTTAGTTCAAAATACATATTTCATCATCATCACCATTCATTCATGATCATTTTACAGATGTACAGATATGTTTTATTGTAATAGTGTAGTGTTACATATCCATAACTGTAGATGGATAATATATCTGTCTATCTACCTATCTTATCTATCTACAGATATGGTTTATTGTAATAATAAACAGTAAAAGGTTGTGTTACACAGTCGTATGGATCTGGCTGCGAGTGCTATAGTCACTGGAGCCCTGAAATTCTGCATAAAATATCAACCTATTTGGATAATAACAGATTCTCTCAAAAAAATCTGCAACACGATTATTTTTAGCAAAATACCAAAAAATGCAAATGCAAGTTTTAAAAAATTGAATTCATATTAGGATGTTTTTTTCGACGTGATATTTGGATCACAGCTGGGGGAAAATCTTGTAAAAGTTACCCTGAGTCACTAAACTTAACTTCCTTAAACCTGCAGTTTAGCAGAAAGGCAGCTTTCTCTAATTATGCCCGGCCTAAGAAATAAGGCACTGAAGTGAATTCTTCCTTTGAGATTGGTCAGAGTAAATGAATCCGCAGCCATTGACATAACATTTCATTTCACAAACACACACCACACACACACAATCATCATCACAGGGGAACCATTGTGTCCACTTTAGAGAGATGGCCTCCTCTCTCGAGTGCCATCATCAGGCCCTTCCTCCTTCTCCACGTCACCCGCAGCCCGTAGTCCTCCTCAGGGGTGTCGGCCACCAGGGTCTCCGGCTGGGGAGAGGGGCCCCGCCGCGGGGGGAGCTGCTCTGGGGTGTCCACACCCACGTCGGGCGGGCTGGAGACGAGGCAGCTCCCGTCTCCGCCGTCCACCGGCGATCTCGCGGCACGGGGAGGGCTTGCGTTGACCTCGGCCCGGGGACGCAGCGGGGGGGACCGGCGACTGGGCAGAGGAGAGGACGGCGGCCGCTGGGAACCAACGCTGGAAGACGTCGACTCATCGGGTGGTGTCCCTAGGGGCCGTCTCTTTGGTGTCTGTTGGGCGGGAAGAGAAGTCCCCCTGGAAGACAAGATGAGATAAAACAAGATAAGACAGACTTTATCGTCCCAGTGGGAAATTTGCCTTGGACATCACAGTGGGCAGCAGCAGCTCAAGAGGTAGGCCTGTTGTCTGGCAACAGGAAGGTTGCTGGTTCGATCCCCGGGCTCCGCCTCCTAGCTAAGTGTTAAGGTGTCCCTGAGCAAGACACCACCTAACCCCAACTGCTCCTGACGTGTTGGTTGTTACCTTGCATGGTTGACATCAGTGTATGAATGGGTGAATGTGAGGCAATACTGTAAAGCGCTTTGAATATATAAATGCAATCCATTTAACATTTACACCCAGAAAGAAAGTTCACACAGAGAACAATAACAATGTGATTAACAACAACAAGCGGGACAGTTAGGGCATACATGTTTCAGTCTAGGTGCTGTTAAGGTGTCTTTAATGGACAGGGGGACGAAGGAACGTTTGGAGTGGCGCATGCTTAGGGGGACCCTGTACCGTCTGCCCGAGGGGAGGAGGAGGAGCTGCTGATGTTGTGGTGGTTGTTGTTGTTGCCGACTGGTTGAGACCGACACCCTCCCGCGCGTTTGCTTTGGCTGCCCGCGGTCGTGGTTGGCCGGTTGGGTGGGACTCCTCTCGAACGACAGGGCGGGGAACCTGCACACCACGCTCGTTTTGAGGCACGGCTTTCTGGACAGCTGGCTGCTCCGGTCGAGGACACTGGTGGTGAGGTCGGTGGTGGCGTTGCCCTTTCTCCTCCTGCCCCGTCTGGCTGGGAGTGCGGTCAGGTGCGACGCCTCGAACTGTGGACTCACCTTGAAGGGGAGGAGGAAGATGTATGTATGATTGTGGTAACCTGTATACCAGTGCTTGCTTTGCGTATAAAGATAAGATGAATAAAATAAGGTCTGTACGCAACTGATCGTACATTCAAAAGAACTCAAACTCGATGCGTATAAAGACAAGATATGTGCCAGGTTGCATAGCGATAGAATAAAACAAGAGAAATAAACAGTAGAATAATAAAAAATATATATACACAAATAAAATAAGGTCTGTGCGCATACAAAAATAAACAGAATAATAAAAGAAAAAATGTAATAAACAGAAGAATAGTAAAAATAAATAAAATAAATACAAATACAAATACAAATAAATTAAATTAGGTCTGTACGCATACAAAAATAAACAGTAGAATAATACAAATAACAACTGTAGAATAATAAAAACATTTAAATATATTTTTTTAATAAACAGTAGAATCATACACAAAAATAATATACTAATAAAAATACAAATAGAAATAAAATAAAATTAGTTCTGTACGCATACAAAAATAAACAGTAGAATAATACAAATTATAAAACAAAATAAAATAAATTAAAATGAAATAAAACAGTCTGTACGCAACTGACTGTACATTCACAACAACTCACCCACGACGTATTCCCGGGGTGCGCTGCTGCTGCTGCTGCTGCTGCTGTGAGGAGGAACGACTTGGGCCGTACGGCCGCCCGCACCTCGGGCTCCGCTTGGACTCTGGCGCCACCTAGCGACTGCTCCACGAACAGCAGGGGAGGCTTCTGCGTCCCGCGGCGTTTACGGGGCATCAGAAACCATGACTGACGAGATACAGGCCGCCAAACATGTTGTTGTTGTTGTTGTTATTTACACGAGCATCACTTAAGCCAATCACCACGTCCTAAAAAAGCAATACATCGCGTATTTATTTCACGTACAGCGCCCATATACTCACTTGAAGGCGTGTACAGTACGTACAATACTCGCAGTACTCGTAGTACTCGTAGTATTCTCTGTAAAGTACCGCGTCCCCTTTTTATGTCGTTCCAATTGTCCTTTCGCCGTTTCGCGCCGTACTCGCTCCCGATTGGTCGACGCGTCCGGCCGCCTCGCGTCGCCTCGCCGCCATTGGCCGGGTGTCAACACGTGACTGTCACATCAACCCGGAAGCAGCGTCCGCGCAGCGCCAAAAAATTCAAACAGACGCTTCGGGCGGAGCGACGCGCAGACGAAGTACAACCGAGACAATAAACACGATTGTTATTATTATTATTATTTGTATTTTTTTTTATATCATTATTATTGCGACACGATTGTTGATTTTATTTAGATTTTTTATGCATATTTGGATGTAAACTACAAAAAAAAGAGTAATAATCCGCCATGGGACCATTCATCAAGTGGATCCGATGGAAATTCGCGTTAATATGAAGAAGGTTCGGTTCTACATGTCTTTATGTGTCGCTAGCGCCTCCTTATCATCGTATAAATGTGGAAATATATCTATATATAGATATATTATAAGGTCTATGAAGTCTATTATAATGCTGTCATTGTTGTCAAATGGTTGTCAAATTTATTTTAGTATTTCTTTGTGTATTTAATTGGTTTTTAAAGACCTATCGACTTTATAAAATGACATAAATTACAAATACAAAATGTAAATATACAGTCGTGAAGCTACGGGAGAAGTGACGTCACCGCTGCTTCCATTATTTATTTATTTATTTATTATTATTATTATTATTATTATATTTTTTATTTTAACCTTATTTAGATTTATTTAAATTTCAAAATGTTCCTTATTTAATCTATACACACACATATATGTGATAGTGTGTCTGTTGACGTTGCGAAATAAAGTTTTTATTGAAAAGAAAAAAAGGTTACCATGGCAACAACGTCATCCCTAGCTAACGCTTATGAGATGCAGACGTTATTATTTCTTCAAAACGGACTCATTTTACTTTGCTTACGTGTGTAATCTAGTTGTTTTACATTTATTCATCCTGACTTTATTTCTTTTTTCTATTTTTTCTTTATATTTTACTCAGAAAAAAACCCACCGATCCCCAAGTGAGCCAGTATGAGACGCAGTCCCCGGAGACCCCTGATCCTCAAGCGGAGGAAGCTGCCCTTCAACCAGCACGACCCCCCGCCGGTGGGCCTCCTCGATGGACGACCAGCATTTACTACTACTACTAAACCACCACCAGCACCTCCACCTCCACCTCAACCACGGCTCGATGAGTCCTTCCCCAAGCCCACCGCCGCTGCCGCCCCTGCCCCCAGCCTCTGCCACTTCCCTGACGGTGTTGTCCAGATCATGGCTCACCCCACACTGCCCAACACCCAGGTGGTGGTCATCCCCCAGACGGTGGCCCTGCAGAGCGTCATCGGGGCGCTCACGGCCAAGGGCAAGGAGCACGGCCCCAACGGACCCCACAAGTTCATTCTCCTGGGCGGAGGCGACCCCGTGCTTCTCCTGCCCGGCTCCGGGGTTGTGCCGGATGCTCCCGCACCACCTCCGCCTCCGCCTCCACCGCAGATGAGCGTGGTTGGAGGTGGAGGTGGACCGGGTCTAGTACCAGGGGTCGGGATGGTGAAGCAGGAGCCCAGCCACCCTGATGTTAAACCTCTCCCCGGACTCAAACCATGTAAGGGGGATGGATCAATTACTTTGATGGATGGTGCAATGGTGCTTGATATGTTGTGTTGATTATGTAGCAACAAGTCAGAATCAGAAACCGGGTTATTGCCGTAGTTTTTACAAACAAGGAATGTGCTTTTGTGATATTGGCACATAATACTGAACATTAATTAAAGGGATAATATAGAAATAAAAAAAAAAATCTAAATATATATTACAAAAATATACAAAATAAGCAATAAAAACATGCAGTTTAGAGAAAATGTGTGTTAATGCAACGCAGTAGTGTCCATGGGGGTGGGAGTCAGTGGGGTTAAAGGTTAATATAACGTGTAGTATAGTGTCCATAGGGGGTGGGAATCAGTGGGGGTCCCGGTGGAGGGCAAGATGGTGTAGGTAGGGTGGTTCTCCGTTCGATTCCCAATCTACCCTCTCCAAAAAAATTACTTTAAATCACTGCAAGTTTACAAAATGACTCGATATTGAACCAGCAATATACTAATCCCCAACATGTTGATGCTAAATTGCCTCCATTTTGTCACTGTCCTCGTCAACTATTAGTGAACAGGAACCTGGACTGCCGTCCCCTCGACGACAGTCTCACCAACATGCAGTGGCTGGGCAACATGAGCCGGGAGGACCTGGGACCGGCAGCCGGAGCCGGAGCCGGACCCGGACCAGGGCCAGGGACGGGACCCGACGCGGTGAAGAGCGAGGTCGCGGAGGAGAAGGAGAACCAAGACACGTCCCGGCAGCAGGAGTCTCAGGTCAGCTGCTGCGGTGTGACATGGGAAATGTAGTCTAATATAGTAAGGATTATAACATATTAATGTGACATATTTACCATATAAAACCCCAGAACTGTTTGACAAACGCCAAATGTATGTGTCACATGGCAATTTATATATCTTTTGCGACCCCCAACCTCCACATCTGCTTCATAATCCACACACATAATTTTTTCAAGATTCTGCCTGTAATGTCAATATTCCATTGAAAGTGATTCATCGTAGTTTGCACATTTCACTGGGCAGTCGGTTTATATACATACAGAGGACCTTTTTAATGACACCAAACCTTTTAAATCAATTGTTTAATCAGCTATATATAGCTTTATAAGTTAGCAAACTCCCGTGACTGCTATATGCATATCGGACGACCCCCCCCCCAGAGGTGGTGAATCGACGCCTATCCCTCTGACTCCTTTCCGTGACGTTTTATCCTTCTCTGAGCAGGCCGACGATGTCCGGGTGGAGGTGGAGGTGGAGATGGAGGTGGAGATGGAGATGGAGATGGAGATGGAGATGGATATGGAGGTGGAGGCTGGGAAGGCGGAGGTGTCGAAGGCAGAGCGTGCCGGCGGCCACGACAAGCCCTCGGCGCTGCACCGCCCGCCCTACTCCTACATGGCCATGATCCAGTTCGCCATCAACAGCCGGCCGGGCCGCCGGATGACCCTGAAAGAGATCTACACCTGGATCGAGGACCACTTCCCCTACTTCCGGCGGCAGTCCAAGCCCGGCTGGAAGGTGAACCAACCCCTCCCCTCCCCCCCCACAGTTCGTAACTGGTCCAAAACTGGTATCCGTTTGGACCGCCATGGTCACGCCGTCTAGGGCTGAACAATGAATCAAACTATTACAAAATGCGTAAATGAAGTACTACAGAGATACCCTACTGGCCTACACATTTATTTTCTCCAGTTGTGTTTGTTTACAGACCCCAACAAATGTCACATCATTATTTTACGTTTTTACGGTGAAAAGGATAACTGACGCAAAAATTACCATTCCTACTGATAGCCAATCATTGCATTGTCTGTCAACATAATTCTGCGGGTCGTTGCCGCCCCACAGAACTCCATCCGCCACAACCTGTCGCTGCACGACATGTTCCGGCGCGAGACCTCGCCGGACGGCAAGGTCTCCTTCTGGACCATCCGGCCCGAGGCCAACCGCTGCCTCACGCTGGAACAGGTGTACAAGGTGAGCCGCGTGCAAGGTCGCTGGTTCGATTCCCTCGGTTCCCCCGCCCTCGCCGAGTTTCGAGGTGTCCCTGAGCAAGACGCCACCTTAACCCTAACTGCTCCCGTCTACCGTCCAGTTTACCTGTCGGTGCAGTCCCACTAGGTCTACCTAGATCTAGTAATCATACATCTAGGTGGACGTTCCCACTTGTGACGTCACTAGAACGGTTCGTCACATGGCAATTGTGGAAACGGCCTGCAGTGGCTGATCGCACTCACAATATGTTCCCTTTAACGGCCGGTCATTCTAGCACTCATGTTGTCATGGTCATGTTCTAGCACTCGTTCCCGTTGATGGGTAATCTCTCTCCCTCCCTCCCTCCCTTCCTCCCTCTCTCCTCCGTCAGCCTGGTTGTGAGCCAACCCCCACCGTGGTTCCTATGATGCGGCCCCTTGCCCCCCGCCAGGTAAAGATGTCCTCCACCTCGGTGTTTCGCCGTTCCGCAGTCAGTCAGTAACGAGTGGCTATTCACTAGCTTACATCTTTGTATGGTCTCTCTAACAGGAGCACACAGGAGTGTTTCTGCCTTCTTTGGGGGGAACGTCTCGTGGTTCTGGTGAGTTTGTGCCGTCAACAAAATCCACATTTTATCAACACGTGTTTCCGTTTCCTCGTCGCTTCCCCGGATTTGAAATCGGAAATGTTGGTGCTGTAAAGAAATGTGAAGAAGACGGAAATTAACAAACGATAAAACGTTAAGTACGGTAAATCAAATCTGTGTGTGTTCATTTTTATCGTATTCTTAATTTGACTGTGTTAATGTATTTATTCATTTCATTAGTCCTGCGTTGACATACTTTTATTTCCTTTTTAATGTTCAGCACTCGGAGTTGCATTTCGTGTACGACTCATAAAAGCGATATCAATAAAGTTTGATTTGATTGAACGCGAGCTCCCTCCCCTCCCCCCCGCTCTGTGTGTCCAGCGAGGAGGATGAAGCCTCTCCTGCCCCGCAGTGACTCCTACCTGGTCCCCATCCAGCTGTCCACCTCCACCGCCCGGGCCTCCCTCTACCTGCCCTCCTGCCCCCTGCAGGTGCCCCTCCGCCAGACCCCCCAGCGCACACGGGCCCCCAGGGTCAGGAAGCCTGTGAGGAAGGCCCTCAAGGTATTCATTCCGGTGCCGCCTTCTCATGCATTTATCCAAAGCGCTTTACAGTGTTGCCTCACATTCACCCATTCATACACCGACGGTGGTGTCAACCATGCAAGGTAACAACCAACACGTCAGGAGCAGTTAGGGTTAAGTGGTCGTGAAGATAAGTCCCTATTTTGCCAACAGGTTATGAGCCTGATTGTCCAATACAAGCCATTTCAAAATCATCACGCGACTAGAAATTGTCATTGTGACGAAGTGACATCACAAGTGGGACTGTCCCAATCATCACGCACACATCTGGTGGTAAAATGGTATAATCGAGGCCCTTTAAGAATGTCTTAAAGAGTGCCCTGGACAACCTACTACCTTCTGGCTGGAAGTTGTACAACATATTTACATTTAGGGCATTTTGGCAGACGCTGTGTTAATGATATGAATATTATCGTGACCGTACACTAAATGCAGCAGTCCTACAGTACTTCAGTCACATTAGATATAGATTAGTGTTCAACAGGCGTTTATAGGGATACAATAAAAAAACACTTCATTGCCGCCTGAAAGCTAATAAACTCACAACGGAGTACACCGAGTAAATGACTGCATTCACAATCCTATTCACTCTCACACACACACACACACACACACACACACACAGGAAAGGCTTTCATATCAATAATTTCGATTATTGATTATATCGATTATTATAAAACGAATGTGTGTTACAAACCATGTGCCAATACAACACTAACGTATAGAACTGGGCTGGGCTACGACTCCCGACCCCTTTTTGGACATGTGGTCCAAAAAAGGGAGGCAAAGGAATCACATCCATAATTCATCACAGTCCATTCACAATACGCCGCCGAACAAACGAGTGCAGTCAACAGCGCTGTGTGTGTGTGTGTGTGTGTGTGTGTGTGTGTGCGTGTGTGTGTGTGTGTGTGTGAGCAGAACCATTGCATTATTGATCAAGGCTCATTACTCTTAATGAACTACAGGCTCCGCAGTGATTCCAGGCACCACGTTTTCCCGGTGACATCGGAAGACGGGGAATGGCTTCCTATAAGCCCGGGTCGGTATTCCGGACCATCGCCAGCCGGTTAGGGTTAGGGTTAAGGTTAAGGTTAGGGTAGGGTTAGGGTTAGCCTTAGACTGTTAGGCTTTTCAAAACGACCTGTTATTCTTTGACAATAGCAATTATAATGTATTATTATTACTGCAGTAAGTACACTGCCCTCTGTATGATCGCTATATTAAACGTCAACCTGTTCCACTTGGAATCGTAAAAGAAAAAGAGAAAACTAATAGAAATTGTTTCAAGAGAGATATAGTATGCAGACTTCTAATACTGCTGCTATTACTACTACTGCTACTATACTACCACTACTATATTGCTACTACTATTACTATAGGCCTACTGCTACTACTGCTACAATACTACTACAACTACTACTACTACGACTACTCATGCTCATGTTACTGCTTACTACCAACCACTATACTACGACTGCTACTTTTTCACATGTTTTTTAAATGGCTGATAAGCAATACACTTTTATACAGCATTTTATCGTTGCACAAATCCATATTTTCTGTCTTTATCAAACTTTGACGATGACATCGTTAAAATATTGACTTTGGAATTTACGAACACGGTTTCCCCATTTGGATGTGAGTGACCAGGGACTTTAAAAACACAATAGACTAAACATTAAAGTTACTATTATGTAAGAATCAAGTGCATTCTGAGCTCCGTGGGTTGAGACGATAACAATCAGAAACTAATGTTAGTTCTAATCAGAATTAAACCTTGTGCACATTTTAAAAAGCTATAAAATAATATATATTTTAAATTATCCACGCTCACGTGTCACTTCGTTCCTTTTTCCCGTGAAAACCCGACTCAAATATAAGAGAAATCAGCCCGGAAGCTGTTCTACGCCACAGAGAGAGTCGGGGGAAGCTCTCGTGTTTTAACTTCAACCACAAACTGGCAATTTAAAGCGATTCGTGCCGTAAAATCCCAACACGTAGTCCCCTGAACGGAGTCATTATTCTTACGCACGGCACCTTTAAATACCAGTAAAGCACGTACTTCGCCCTCGTCGTTAAACCGCAAATGAAATTAAATGAACGTTTTATGATTGAACATGTTTGATGTTTCTTCTCTGACAATAACCTCGTGTCCCTGGGTGTGCTGCGAAGCTGAAGCTCGTCGTGACGGACACCGCCATCTTGTGGAGCAACGTTAAGCTATTGTTACGCTCGAAAAGACCCGACACGTACGTTACCTAAACCAACAGAAAATAGCCCTAACTCTACTAAAACAATCGTCCGTAATTATCTATACTAATGTGTATAATATCAGAGTGAAGTATCCGTTTATTTTAGTTCTATAGTCCCACCCGTAACGGCACCAAGCGAGAACATTTCAGAAAGCGGTCAAGTTGTTTTTATTCAAATATAAAGCGTGTAATTTGCGATGCTTGCGGCAGTATTGCGTTTAGTGTTTGCGACAGAGCATATAAACGTTAGCGTCGTCGTAGAAATACGTCGTTTCGGGACCGTTCCGCTCACAAGTTATTGCTTGTAAACACAGAAAAAAAAAAAATGGATAATCCAACTTTACTCAGCTATACCTGCCTACAGAATCACCGATATATTACATAACATCATAGCTGGTATGGTCGCCTGTGCCCACCTACCCGACGTCACAAAAAGGACAAAATCACAAGTAGTCGTACGAAAAGCTGATGGCTTTCGGTGCCCGATCGCTCCCCTCACAAGCCTCGACGGGACACTTATATATATATATATATATATAAATTGCTCTGCATGCATCTAATAAAATACAATGATTACCTTCTACACATGCACAGAAAAGAATCCACAAAACATCTGTACATTACAAAATTGTGCAAATCAAACATTCAGATAGAGATATGTACATACGCAGATAGGTATGTAGAGACGCGCACACACTGAAGAGGATTGCTTTCTCAGGCACGTAGAAAACTGGGAAAGCAAAACAGCAGCTTGGCTTTAAGACAGAAACAGAGGTTTGTACAGAAACGCAACACAGCGCAAGGAAACCAAGAGACAGTAAACTAAGTGCAACCGAGGTGACTCGAGGTGAAAAGAAATGGAAGCGACGAGGATGTGGGCAACAAGACAGACAGACGAAACACAAATAGTAATCATTGCTATTAATTATCAAAACATCGAAAACACTGCCTCGTCCATCCCGCCGGGACCCCCCCCCCCCCCCCCACACACACACACACACCCCCTACATCATCTGGGGGATGATCTCGGACCAGCTGATGTTGGCCATGCCCAGGTCGTCGTCGTCCAGGCCGGAGAAGCTGATGTCCACGAGCACCTTGCTCAGGCTGTCGTTGAGCGTGTCCAGGACCAGGCCCTCCATCGAGCAGTTGGCGAGGGCGCCGGCCGTCGGCGAGTCGCCCGCGCCCCGCGGCGAGCTGAACATCGGCAGGTCCCAGAAGGGCGTGCCGCTGTTCAGCGACAGCTCCCGGAAGGGCGTGCCGCTGAAGCTGAAGCCGGAGCTGTCCTGGTGGTGGTGGTGGTGGTGGTGGTGGTGGTGCTGCTGCTGCTGCTGCTGCTGCTGCTTGGGCGTGTGCAGGGGCCCGCCGGGTGTGCGGATGGGGCTGAAGTCCAGCAGGGCCGGCGGCGAGGCGCCCTTCCCCAGCGGCGTCACCCTCCAGGGCTCCGCGCCGGGCGGCTTGCTGGGTGTGGAGTAGGCCAGGTAGCTGCTGCTGCTGCTGCTGGTGGTGGTGGTGGTGCCCTTCACGGGGGTCTTGAAGGAGAGCTCGCCGCCCCACTGCGGGTCCTGGAAGGCGGAGGCGTCCGAGGCCACGCCCGAGTCGACGAAGGGGCTGTCGGGGAAGAGGAGGATGGGCTCCTCGTGCGAGGCGAGCACCAGCCGCTGCTTGCGCCGCGAGCTGCCGACGGCTCCTCCTCCTACTGGCCGCGGGTCTCTCCGGGGCGTCACGTGCACGCACGGCGCCTCCTCCTTAATCTCCATAGCAACGGGCCGCAGCGCCGTGGCGGGTGGGGCGGCGGCGGTGGCGGTGGCTGCAACCTGCTGGGCACACGGGGGTCAAAGGTGGTCAGTGTTTCCTTTTACTTCCAGGAGCGATGCCTGAGGTGTAAGATGCAGGGCCGGCAGTAGCTCAGGAGGTAAGAGCGGTTGTCTGGCAACAGGAAGGTTGCCAGTTCGATCCCCGGGCTCCTTCCCCTCCTAGCTAAGTGTGGAGGTGTCCCTGAGCAAGACACCACCTAACCCTACCTGCTCCTCCTAGCTAATGCCCCTTTTCCATGGTCACTGTACGCCGCGGTACGGCGCGTTACGGCACGGCATGGTACTTTTCGAGTCCTGTTTTCCATTACAACTGAGTACCACATAGTACCTCCTCGACGTGGGCGGGGTCGTCATAAACAACGGCTGCGCTGAACTGCCGTGACGTCATTTACACCGCGCCAAGCCACGCACAAAACCGGAAGACCAGAACAACAACAACACAACAATGGAGGACACCGAAGCGTTTGTGTATTGTGTATTATTATTATTATTTATTTTTTTTTAAAAGTCAGTTTTAAAAAAGTGGTGTGGTCGAGTCTCGTGTTTATTTATGTCTGGTCCGGCTCGGTTCGCGCGCTTATGACGCCTCCAGTGACGACACTCGTCGGCCAATCAGTGGGAAGGCAAGTCGGCTGAACGTCAACGTCATAGTACCGCTTCGGCTGGCTTGGAACCAGGGGGCAGATGTGATACCAAATAGTACCTGATATCAGGTACTAGTGCTAGTGGAACACGCAAACCCGCGCCGTAACCAGCGCGGTACCGCGGCGTACAGTGACCATGGAAAAGGGGCATAAAGTGTGGAGGTGTCCCCTGAACAAGACACCACTAACCCTACCTGCTCCTGACGTGTTGGTTGGGTCCGCTTGAGAGCCTTGTTTTCTATTGGACAGCGGCTAAAGTCCATGTTGTATTTCAGAGTCGATGGTTGGGTGGGTCTCTACTGTCCTCGTGAGACAGTTCCGATCTCACAAGTTCACATTCTCTTTCTCTCTGAAAGAGCCGTCTGGCCAAGCTTCACGCTATCTGCTTTGTAACTGAACACAACCAGTGGTTCGGACGGCGTCCTGTGAGGAACTACGCGGTTTTTACGTCGGCCATTCTGGAGTCACTAACGCAGCGACGCCTGCTGATGAGTGGCAGTGTTACGAACTCATATAGAACTTATATCGAGGAAAGAGGACGCCCCTTCTGGCGGTTCTGTCACACTGGCGGTGCGGAGATACACTTCTGGAGCGGTTCACGACGTAAGCGACGGACGGCGGTGGTGTCCTCGTCGGGGGGACTGCGCCGATGCCTTAAGATACCCGAGGCGTACCGTACCTCCGGTCCCCCTGGAACAAGCTAGCGGGATGTTCTGTAGGTGTGTGTGTGGGCCAGCATGCGGCATGAATGCAGCTTTAATGGCCCTCTCGATCACCGCCCCCCCCTCCACCCCGCCCCTCCGCCCTGAGTCCTCAGTCCCCCCCCAGCCAAAAATAGCAGAGTCTAAAGCAATCGCTTTGCCAGGAATCCCAATGAGCTCTGGCACCGCGTCCCCGGAGAAGAGGCCGCCGGCCGCTGCCAATGGATTCGCCGCCACGAGAGGCGGCGCGTGACGCGCCGCTCAGAGCCACTTCTGCCGCGCCGTCAAGTTGTCGGGTAAGAAACGCCGTGGATCAGCAAGCAACGAAAGAAACTAAAACGAAACGCTCTCTGCGCCCTTGCGTGAGTTCAGAGGCTTGTTTCCTCCCGATGCGCCCGGTACCGCCTGTACCCGACGCCCGTGTTTAGTCCCTCAGCAGAGACTTTTTAATCTCAAAACGATTTGTTTTTTTAAGATCCATGTCTTTCAGGACAGGGCCGGGACTGGGACGGGATTAGGACACCCTGCAGGGAGACTGGAGACTGCAGAGGTTGAATCCAGAACCTTTCTACACCCGAATCATGACACTGTCCTGTGCTTATATTAGGGATGTTACGGTATATCGCGATATGAAAAGGCCACGAATGTCGACCGTACGTTTTTTCATGTAATACCGTGTCGCGGTATAGCTGCGAGGTCGCATGGTAAACGCGCGACTGTGTCATTGTGGGGAGTCTGGTGAGCGACGTTGTCATTAAAACGTTGCACTCAACTTAACACTGTATGCCCAGGCAGCCCACACCACACAAAATAATAAAGCATTGACACAACACCACTGAAATATGACTCCTAACTGGAAAATCACCAGTCCCCTCTCTGGTTTGTGAACACTAACCAGCTCAGTGTTGCACTGTCCGTCACAACAACATTATGCACACAGCAGCCAAGAAGAGAAAACGCTAGCAGAGATAAAAAGAGAAAGAATAGCGATTGAAACTAGCTTACCTGTTGGAGCAGAACGTGGTTCATCACGGGTCAGTAATTATGAATCCAGGCGAACAAGAAATTGCAGAAGGAGAGGACGCATCTCCGCTATTTAGGCCACCAAAACGGACCAGGTCGGCAGTGTGGGAATTTTTCGGCGATCCAAAGGATGAAGACGGCGAAATTCTTGAAGATGGAATGCCGACTTGCAAACGCCGCGAGAGAAAAGTGCCTCGCAAAGCGGCAAACACGTCCAACATGGCGGCACCTCGTCATCTCCGTGAGAAACATCCACAAGACCATCGCCAAGATCGTCAAATCCACGGTAAGGTTGGCGACCATCCGTGACAGATGATATAAATATGTCCAATGATCCTTAATATGTTCACCGTAACTTTACGTTAGCTTGTGTACTAGCGGCATGTTGCGCACAAGTATGGAATCATTACTAGGTCGCACTTAGGTGAAGCTGCCCACCTCCGATAGTGAGAGGGAGTGAGAAGAGTGCCCACCTCCGATAGTGAGAGGGAGTGAGAAGAGTGCCCACCTCCGATAGTGAGAGGGAGTGAGAAGAGTGCCCACCTCCGATAGTGAGAGGGAGTGAGAAGAGTGCCCACCTCCGATAGTGAGAGGGAGTGAGAAGAGTGCACTGTAAAAACATACATTTTGAGACAGAATTTTTAAAATAATAATTAACAAATAAAAATATCGTAATCCTTTTTTTATTTCATTAAGTCAGAATGTATTAAGATAAAAACAGTGTTAAATAAAAATAGATTTGATAGGGTAATAGGCCAACATAGATACATTGAAAATGATCACACTATTGTTAAGTGATTTGATTTGAAAGATAATTTTAAAATGACAGACAAGTGCCTAAATTAAGTTGCATAACCAAATTGTGCTAATATAGGCATACCTTGTTGAAATTGTATCTGTAATATGGGCTTCTGTTTTGTTTTTCTATTAGGAGAAAGCAAGTTGTTAAGTTGTTAATAAATATTTTCTTCAGAGCAAATTCTTTTTTGTATGTCTTATTTTAATCAGCAGTGCTACATCTAATTGACAGCTAAAAGTTAATATCGTATCGTGATATCGTGATATTAATTTTGATATCGTATCGTATCGTACTAAAAATGTCATATCGTTACATCCCTAGCTTATATAGAGGCCTATATGTCCTTCTGTCTGAATCTCTCTCTCTCTCTCTCTCTCTCTCTCTCTCTCTTCCTTTGTCTGTCTCTATTATTTCTTCATCTATTTCCCTATTTTTCCATCATCTCTATCTTTCCTTCGGTCTGTCTTCCTTTGAAACAGTGTTGGAAGTCCGTTCTCTCTTTCCATCTTTCCCATCTGTATGTCTCCCTTTCTTAATCTCTTTATCTATTTTTCTATCTCTCGGTCTGTGTCCTCCTACCCTGGATAATGAATTGTGAACTACTCTCGAATGCAATAACCCCCCAACTCCAAAACGGTAGGGAAGCAAGTAGAGGTGCACCAGCACACGATACATACAGAGGGATCATTGGGGAATAGAGGGATCATTGGGGAATAGCGTCTTATGAGGTTATTGTGTGCGTGGCTGCAAAATGCGTTTGAGCGCGAGATAAGTGCAGTTTGGACATCCATGCCTCTCGCGACTAAACGCTTGGTGTTTGATGCCTAAACCGATGTTGCCCCACTGTCTTATGATGTACTCATGCCCACAGAAGCATTGGTAAGGTCGGATAAACGTTTCCATGAAAGTTTTGAACCAGCAATATACTAATCCCCAACATGTTGATGCTAAATTGCCTCCATTTTGTCACTGTCCTCGTCAACTATTAGTGAACAGGGACCTGGACTGCCGTCCCCTCGACGACAGTCTCACCAACATGCAGTGGCTGGGCAACATGAGCCGGGAGGACCTGGGACCGGCAGCCGGAGCCGGAGCCGGACCCGGACCAGGGCCAGGGACGGGACCCGACGCGGTGAAGAGCGAGGTCGCGGAGGAGAAGGAGAACCAAGACACGTCCCGGCAGCAGGAGTCTCAGGTCAGCTGCTGCGGTGTGACATGGGAAATGTAGTCTAATACAGTAAGGATTATAACATATTAATGTGACATATTTACCATATAAAACCCCAGAACTGTTTGACAAACGGCAAATGTATGTGTCACATGGCAATTTATATATCTTTTGCGACCCCCAACCTCCACATCTGCTTCATAATCCACACACATAATTTTTTCAAGATTCTGCCTGTAATATCAATATTCCATTGAAAGTGATTCATCGTAGTTTGCACATTTCACTGGGCAGTCGGTTTATATACATACAGAGGACCTTTTTAATGACACCAAACCTTTTAAATCAATTGTTTTAATCAGCTATATATAGCTTATAAGTTAGCAAACTCCCGTGACTGCTATATGCATATCGGACGACCCCCCCCCAGAGGTGGTGAATCGACGCCTATCCCTCTGACTCCTTTCCGTGACGTTTTATCCTTCTCTGAGCAGGCCGACGATGTCCGGGTGGAGGTGGAGGTGGAGATGGAGGTGGAGATGGAGATGGAGATGGATATGGATATGGATATGGAGGTGGAGGCTGGGAAGGCGGAGGTGTCGAAGGCAGAGCGTGCCGGCGGCCACGACAAGCCCTCGGCGCTGCACCGCCCGCCCTACTCCTACATGGCCATGATCCAGTTCGCCATCAACAGCCGGCCGGGCCGCCGGATGACCCTGAAAGAGATCTACACCTGGATCGAGGACCACTTCCCCTACTTCCGGCGGCAGTCCAAGCCCGGCTGGAAGGTGAACCAACCCCTCCCCTCCCCCCCCACAGTTCGTAACTGGTCCAAAACTGGTATCCGTTTGGACCGCCATGGTCACGCCGTCTAGGGCTGAACAATGAATCAAACTATTACAAAATGCGTAAATGAAGTACTACAGAGATACCCTACTGGCCTACACATTTATTTTCTCCAGTTGTGTTTGTTTACAGACCCCAACAAATGTCACATCATTATTTTACGTTTTTACGGTGAAAAGGATAACTGACGCAAAAATTACCATTCCTACTGATAGCCAATCATTGCATTGTCTGTCAACATAATTCTGCGGGTCGTTGCCGCCCCACAGAACTCCATCCGCCACAACCTGTCGCTGCACGACATGTTCCGGCGCGAGACCTCGCCGGACGGCAAGGTCTCCTTCTGGACCATCCGGCCCGAGGCCAACCGCTGCCTCACGCTGGAACAGGTGTACAAGGTGAGCCGCGTGCAAGGTCGCTGGTTCGATTCCCTCGGTTCCCCCGCCCTCGCCGAGTTTCGAGGTGTCCCTGAGCAAGACGCCACCTTAACCCTAACTGCTCCCGTCTACCGTCCAGTTTACCTGTCGGTGCAGTCCCACTAGGTCTACATAGATCTAGTAATCATACATCTAGGTGGACGTTCCCACTTGTGACGTCACTAGACGGTCGTCACATGGCAATTGTGAAACGGCCTGCAGTGGCTGATCGCACTCACAATATGTTCCCTTTAACGGCCGGTCATTCTAGCACTCATGTTGTCATGGTCATGTTCTAGCACTCGTTCCCGTTGATGGGTAATCTCTCTCCCTCCCTCCCTCCCTTCCTCCCTCTCTCCTCCGTCAGCCTGGTTGTGAGCCAACCCCCACCGTGGTTCCTATGATGCGGCCCCTTGCCCCCCGCCAGGTAAAGATGTCCTCCACCTCGGTGTTTCGCCGTTCCGCAGTCAGTCAGTCAGCAACGAGTGGCTATTCACTAGCTTACATCTTTGTATGGTCTCTCTAACAGGAGCACACAGGAGTGTTTCTGCCTTCTTTGGGGGGAACGTCTCGTGGTTCTGGTGAGTTTGTGCCGTCAACAAAATCCACATTTTATCAACACGTGTTTCCATTTCCTCGTCGCTTCCCCGGATTTGAAATCGGAAATGTGACTCATTGCCACGTAGGTTTACTCATGCAGGGAATGTGTCTCTGTATGTTGGTGCTGTAAAGAAATGTGAAGAAGACGGAAATTAACAAACGATAAAACGTTAAGTACGGTAAATCAAATCTGTGTGTGTTCATTTTTATCGTATTCTTAATTTGACTGTGTTAATGTATTTATTCATTTCATTAGTCCTTCGTTGACATACTTTTATTTCCTTTTTAATGTTCAGCACTCGGAGTTGCATTTCGTGTACGACTCATAAAAGCGATATCAATAAAGTTTGATTTGATTGAACGCGAGCTCCCTCCCCTCCCCCCCGCTCTGTGTGTCCAGCGAGGAGGATGAAGCCTCTCCTGCCCCGCAGTGACTCCTACCTGGTCCCCATCCAGCTGTCCACCTCCACCTCCACCGCCCGGGCCTCCCTCTACCTGCCCTCCTGCCCCCTGCAGGTGCCCCTCCGCCAGACCCCCCAGCGCACACGGGCCCCCAGGGTCAGGAAGCCTGTGAGGAAGGCCCCAAGGTATTCATTCCGGTGCCGCCTTCTCATGCATTTATCCAAAGCGCTTTACAGTGTTGCCTCACATTCACCCATTCATACACCGACGGTGGTGTCAACCATGCAAGGTAACAACCAACACGTCAGGAGCCACTCAAAGGGTCTGATGGGAGATTACCGTTTTTTTCTCGTTCCTGCCCGGGACCGGCGGCGATAATTATCTGTCTGGCGGGCCGCTATTATGGGAGATATTTTCCATTACATTATTAAGAATGTCTTGCCAATATACTGTGTGTGCGTATCTAAGTGTGGAGAGATACAGAGAACAACTAGAGACACACATGTTTACTTATGTTTATATTGAATGATCTTTGCTTCTAATATGTTCACGTTGAAAGCTCCTTGCATCTAACATACATATGGAGACTAAATGTGCAAGGCAGGAGAGCAGACTGAATGTCCGGAGATGGACGTGAGCCAAGCTAAACGGTACTGCCTTTGCCTGGTACAGGATGCAGGAGGAAGAAATCACGTATGGTGCTGTCATGTGCCTGGTACGGAAAGAGGGAGGGTACACGTATGGTACTCATCACAGTATCCACATAGGGTTGGAGTGTATAAGCATGATTTATGTAATATTGGGTATAAAGGACAGAGCCGGAGAAGGGTGCGGCGGTCTTATCTGCAGATTTGACTCAGGCTTGGTGTCACCATTGGCTGTGGCAAATAAAGTCTTTAACTTTCAAACTTTGGTCTTCCTGATCACCCTCTTACGAATGTCAGAGTATTGGTAAAATCCACGACATATTTGGCGTCACGAACAGGATTGGAAAGGGACCAGACGGCTGCTTCGTCGTGAGGTGGTGGTCCGGCGCAGGATCACACAAACGAGTGGCCGCTCAACAATGGGTAAGCAACGTTCTTACGTGTTAGTATAGAAAATTGTGTGCCCTGTGCCTGACCCATCCTAAC
Organism: Coryphaenoides rupestris; assembly: GCA_002895965.2. Classification (NCBI taxonomy): domain Eukaryota; kingdom Metazoa; phylum Chordata; class Actinopteri; order Gadiformes; family Macrouridae; genus Coryphaenoides; species Coryphaenoides rupestris. Next base: position 32,414 of record PIJE02002173.1, read on the forward strand.
GCCAAAGCTGTAAGTATGTCTCTCCAAATTTAAGAACCATAGTATAACTCATGTAAGAGGGGGAAAGGGTGGACCTGGGATGAATAACGGTGCATGCACTAAACTATAACACTTTGTGATATGTTAAAGTGTTGCTTTTGAAAACCCTGTGGATACCGTTGTGATAGTAGAATTCGAAAGATACTATACACTGAACGGACAGGTCTCTAGAGAGAGAGAGAGAGAGAAATTGAAAAAGGTGGGAGGGGGGCTCTCCATTCCATCATAGGTTATGCTTGTGACTATGGTAAAATAGTAGACCTACGTAGACAAAGGTACGGTTAAGTACAAGTAATACTAGGAGTACGGTAAAGTACACAAATGTATGGTAAAATACAATGTACGGTAAAGTACACAAATGTATGGTAAAATACAATGTACGGTAAAGTACACAAATGTATGGTAAAATACAATGTACGGTAAAGTACACAAATGTATGGTAAAATACAATGTACGGTAAGAGTACACAAATGTATGGTAAATAGCAATGTACCGGTACAAGTAACGACAAATTGGTGGATGGTAAAATACAATGTAACGGTTAAAGGGTACACAAATGTATGGTAAAAATACCAATGTAGAACGGTTAGTAAAGTAACACACAGGTGTAGGTAAAAACGAGTAACGGTTGAGCAGTACAAGTAAATACTTACATGAGACAAAGAGACCGTAAAGTAAGGCCTACACGTAAAAAAGAAATTGAAAATAAGTCAGCGCTTAGAAGCTTACTTCCAGTTATGATTTAAATTGACCAATATAGTGTTAGGTGGAGCGGCGAGAACCCAAACGCAGGACTCAGACTCGGAGTTCCGACACCAAATATGACCTTTATGTAGGTTGATTGTCGCGGGGGGTACCTGAGAGCAACAGACTGAGACAGGGCAAGCGTTTCAGGTGGGACTGGCACGTGGGTGTAAGAACAGGCAGACACGTAGTCAGGCAGGCAGGCTGGTAAGACTGGCAGGCTGGCAGACCGGCAGGGCGGGCAGACTGGCAGGCGGGCAGACAGGCAGGGAGGCGGGCAGGACAGGCGGCTGGCCGGCGGACCGGGCTGGCGGCACGGAAGCGGTAGCGGAGCGGACTGGCGGGAGACGGGTCGCGGTCCTGGGCAGAGGAGAGAAAGGTTATAATCCAGGACGCAGAACACTGAGATACCATTAGTAATGGATCCCTAACCATACTGGTTGAAACAACGATCTGGCGATGAGTCGTCGGGAAGCCGGGGTTCTTATCTGGTCGTTGATTGTCAAGTGACGACAGCTGGGGACCCCGGGCAGGTGCCGCTGATGACGCGGGGGCGGCACCGCAGTCTGGCGCCACGCCCACCAACACGTCGGGGAACCCCGATGACACGGTCGCCACCGTGACAGTACCCCCCCCTCGACGGGAGCCTCCAGGCGGGGGGGTCCGCTTGAGAGCCTTGTTTCTATTGGACAGCGGCTAAAGTCCATGTTGTATTTCAGAGTCGATGGTTGGTGGGTCTCTACTGTCCTCGTGAGACAGTTCCGATCTCACAAGTTCACATTCTCTTTCTCTCTGAAAGAGCCGTCTGGCCAAGCTTCACGCTATCTGCTTGTAACTGAACCACCAGTGGTTCGGACGGCGTCCTGTGAGGAACTACGCGGTTTTTACGTCGGCCATTCTGGAGTCACTAACGCAGCGACGCCTGCTGATGAGTGGCAGTGTTACGAACTCATATAGAACTTATATCGAGGAAAGAGGACGCCCCTTCTGGCGGTTCTGTCACACTGGCGTGCGGAGATACACTTCTGGAGCGGTTCACGACGTAAGCGACGGACGGCGGTGGTGTCCTCGTCGGGGGACTGCGCCGATGCCTTAAGATACCCGAGGCGTACCGTACCTCCGGTCCCCTGGACAAGCTAGCGGGATGTTCTGTAGGTGTGTGTGTGGGCCAGCATGCGGCATGAATGCAGCTTTAATGGCCTCTCGATCACCGCCCCCCCCTCCACCCCGCCCCTCCGCCCTGAGTCCTCAGTCCCCCCCAGCCAAAAATAGCAGAGTCTAAAGCAATCGCTTTGCCAGGAATCCCAATGAGCTCTGGCACCGCGTCCCCGGAGAAGAGCCGCCGCCGCTGCCAATGGATTCGCCGCCACGAGAGGCGGCGCGTGACGCCCGCTCAGAGCCACTTCTGCCGCGCCGTCAAGTTGTCGGGAAGAAACGCCGTGGATCAGCAGCAACGAAAGAAACTAAAACTAAACGCTCTCTGCGCCTTGCGTGAGTTCAGAGCTTGTTCCTCCCGATGCGCCCGGTACCGCCTGTACCCGACGCCCGTGTTTAGTCCCTCAGCAGAGACTTTTTAATCTCAAAACGATTTGTTTTTTTAAGATCCATGTCTTTCAGGACAGGGCCGGGACTGGGACGGGATTAGGACACCCTGCAGGGAGACTGGAGACTGCAGAGGTTGAATCCAGAACCTTTCTACACCCGAATCATGACACTGTCCTGTGCTTATATTAGGGATGTTACGGTATATCGCGATATGAAAAGGCCACGAATGTCGACCGTACGTTTTTTCATGTAATACCGT
>PIJE02002173.1:47500-50000 GCA_002895965.2 Coryphaenoides rupestris
TCTAAGGCTAACCCTAACCCTACCCTAACCTTAACCTTAACCCTAACCCTAACCGGCTGGCGATGGTCCGGAATACCGACCCGGGCTTATAGGAAGCCATTCCCCGTCTTCCGATGTCACCGGGAAAACGTGGTGCCTGGAATCACTGCGGAGCCTGTAGTTCATTAAGAGCAATGAGCCTTGATCAATAATGCAATGGTTCTGCTCACACACACACACACACACACACACGCACACACACACACACACACACACACACACACAGCGCTGTTGACTGCACTCGTTTGTTCGGCGGCGTATTGTGAATGGACTGTGATGAATTATGGATGTGATTCCTTTGCCTCCCTTTTTTGGACCACATGTCCAAAAAGGGGTCGGGAGTCGTAGCCCAGCCCAGTTCTATACGTTAGTGTTGTATTGGCACATGGTTTGTAACACACATTCGTTTTATAATAATCGATATAATCAATAATCGAAATTATTGATATGAAAGCCTTTCCTGTGTGTGTGTGTGTGTGTGTGTGTGTGTGTGTGAGTGAATAGGATTGTGAATGCAGTCATTTACTCGGTGTACTCCGTTGTGAGTTTATTAGCTTTCAGGCGGCAATGAAGTGTTTTTTTATTGTATCCCTATAAACGCCTGTTGAACACTAATCTATATCTAATGTGACTGAAGTACTGTAGGACTGCTGCATTTAGTGTACGGTCACGATAATATTCATATCATTAACACAGCGTCTGCCAAAATGCCCTAAATGTAAATATGTTGTACAACTTCCAGCCAGAAGGTAGTAGGTTGTCCAGGGCACTCTTTAAGACATTCTTAAAGGGCCTCGATTATACCATTTTACCACCAGATGTGTGCGTGATGATTGGGACAGTCCCACTTGTGATGTCACTTCGTCACAATGACAATTTCTAGTCGCGTGATGATTTTGAAATGGCTTGTATTGGACAATCACGCTCATAACCTGTTGGCAAAATAGGGACTTATCTTCACGACTGTTGGGAGTTGTGGATGTATTGATCGTGTGGGCCGGTAACTTTCCACTCTGCTGTGTGGCCTACGTGACTGTTTGCACCTCACCTGGCCCCGAGTCAGGCTGGCTCTGGGGCTGCACACCTGTGGTGCAGCACAGGTTAAACCAACCATCGGCACACACACACACACGCACGCACGCACGCACGCACACACACACACACACACACACACACACACACACACACACACACATGCTGACATGTTAGAAGGAGCACTGATATGTCAGCATTTACCACCTGCTCTGTCACACCCTCTCTCTCTCTCTCTCTCTCTCTCTCTCTCGCTCTCTCTCTCTCTCTCTCTCTCTCTCTCTCTCTCTCTCTCTCTCCAGGGGGTTTCATAGGATAGGGACCTCCTCCAGTGTGTGTGTGTGTGTGTGTGTCTCCTGTCTGCGACATGGAGTGGGGGGGGTCCTCTCCTGTCTACCAGTAGCTCCCAGCAGGCAGGCAGGCATGCTGGAGAGCTACTCAGCGGGGGGGGGGTATTGGGGGGTGGCTGGGCTGGCGGGTGCCCTGGTTCGGACGGGTGAGATGGATGTCCGTGCCTCTGGCGGGGGAGGGGGGGGGGGGGGGGGGGCGGGGCGGGCGGTTGTGATTAAATACCAGCGGTCGTGTGATCTCTGTTTAACCAGCATCTCGTCGTCGCGGTCCGCAGCGTATAAGGATAGCTCATGTCCTGCAGCCTGTTGATATGATCAATTATGGATGGGAGGATGATTAACAAGACAAGCGGGGGGGCGACTCGAGGCTCAGCCTGTTGGTCTGGTAACCCGTGCCACGTGGCAAAAAAAACAAACTGGACAAACTGGAAAATTCTTTCTCGTGGCCCAGCAGGGGTTGACTATTATTATCCATGAAGGATGTAGTGTGAAATACAGCTGGGGGGGTACGCCTATCTGTTGATTGGTTAACCACGTGGCCGCCGGAGTGTATAAAAGCCAAGCAAACGACCACCGAGTGAACCACCAATCAACAGAGACCACACCCACCCACCCCGTGCAGACAGCCAATCACTAATCATCCAATTAAGCCGCCTCACTCAAACTAGGTTTGATCGATTTCCTCTTCTCTCTTACGCTCCACTTCCCGGGTCTGTCTTCACCGTCCGTCCGTCCGTCCGTCCGTCCGTCCATAAACGCACGAATCCGCGGCAATATCCCGAAATGAGATTTGTGATTTGCGTTGTCGTTGTCGTTTCATTTATTTTTCCCATTGAGACGTAACGGTCTTCGCGGTGGTGGTGGTGGTGGTGGCTGAGTGACAGGCGGACGTCCCCCCCCGGCCTTCCACCCTCAGACGGGGTCGTAACCCCCCCCCTACGTCTCCCGCCGTGACGTAATCCCGGGAGGATGCGTGTCGTCTGATTATCCACCGTCCTCGCCGTCGCAGTCCCGGCAGGCGAGACACGACACGACGGCCCCCCCTCTCTCTCTGACATTGGCCCCATAAAACATTTTTT
>PIJE02002173.1:55000-57500 GCA_002895965.2 Coryphaenoides rupestris
CAGATTGTACAGCGTGGCAAAGATTCAAAGATGGCCGCACGCACACACACACACGCACACACGCACACGCACACACACACACACGCGGTATCGCAAGAGTGTGTTTTCTAAGTGTGGCCGTGATCATAACGCCGGCCCGCCGCCATTTAACGACGCTCGCCGTAAACCGCTAATCGATCGCTTCCCCTCCGGCAAATGTCCTCGTGTGACTTGTGTGTGTGTGTGTGTGTGTGTGTCGTGATTATGTCTTACAGCGAGGCTTTGGGTTTGAGGCCGGAGTATAATATAGGTTGAGTCTGGCTCAGGGTGAAGTTTGGCTCGGTATGGAACGATGGTGCAGTGGTCAGGGTGTCTGACTCCGAGATGAAGGGTTCTGTCAGGACCCACGCCTCTGCCCCTCTGACCAATTTCCCATCTGGGATCAATAAAGTTCCGTCTTGTCTTAATTTTATGTTTAACGAAACCGAGGGGAGGCCGATAATCTCGGGAACTCGGCGAGTCGTTTGTGCGAGTCGACCGGAAATCCTGGAAAGACTCGGGTAATAACAGAATTGAGAATGACGAGAGGAGGACGAGGGCGGGGTTGGGGGCGTGGAAGCTTGACGGCTCGCGGGGTGGAAAGCGGTCGAGCGGATTTCCTTTGATTCGCCCGCGGGAACGGAGAGGCACCCCCCCGCCGGGCTCCGACGTGCCGAGGGGGAGCGATCTCTCGGCGACGCCGCGGGGGGTTTGCGTCGCGGCGTCGACGTCAATTAGCTCTCGCATTAACCTGCCTGCCTCCATCATCCTGGGGAGAAAGAGAGAGCGTAAAACACGACCGACAACGTGGCCGTCCGGTATCGCTGCTATAACTGCACTTGCAGCCCTTTTTTGAGACCCCGGTCACGCAAAAAATTAGCTCTCGCATTAACCTGCCTGCCTCCATCATCCTGGGGAGAAAGAGAGAGCGTAAAACACGACCGACAACGTGGCCGTCCGGTATCGCTGCTATAACTGCACTTGCAGCCCTTTTTTGAGACCCCGGTCACGCAAAAAAACGCTGACACCGCACTTCCTTGGGTCCTTCTTGACCTTCTTGAAAACCGACCTTTTGGCTCGGCTCGCGCCAATCGTACCGCCGGAAATGCCGTTTCGGACGCAAGCGTTCGGCCCTCGATGTCGTGGGGGCGGAGCCTTCAGCCGGACTCCACTTGACCGATGACGCCGTCGACTTGGTTTTTGAATAATAATTCTCTTTCTCATAAATATATACAGGTCAGTCTCTCTCTCTCTCTCACCTTCTCACCCTCTCTCTCTCTCTCTCTCTCTCTCATCCTCTCTCTCTCTCTCTCTCTCTCTCTCTCTCTCTCTGTCACTCTCTCTCACGCTCTCTTCCTCTCCTCTCTCTCTCTCTCTCTCTCTCCTCCTCTTCCTCCTCTCTCTCTCTCTCTCTCTCTCTCTCTCTCTCTCCTCTCACTCTCTCTCTCTCTCCCTTCTCTCCTCTCTCTCTCTCTCTCTCCTCTCTCTCTCTCTCTCTCTCACCTGTCTCTCACTCTCTCTCTCTCTTTCTCCCTCTCTCTTCTCTCCTCTCTCTCTCTCTCTCCTCTCTCTCTCCCTGTCTCTCTCTCTCTCCTCTCTCTCTCTCTCTGTCTCTCACTCTCTCTCTCTCTCTCTCTCTCTCTCTGGGACTGTCTGACTTTAAGGGGCACTCTAATTGGACAGATTTCCTGAGATCACCTGACTTGCAGGTTTTATCACAAAGACACACAGATATGCGCGCACGCACACACACACACACACACACACACACACACACACACACACACACACACACACACACACACTACACACACGTGTCCTCCGGGGAAATTACCAGTGGAGCAACGTGGTTGAACTGGTCCAGCTGCCAGCTATGTTATTCTACATGATCCATGATGTATACAGCACAACACTCGTGGTGGTCGTGGTGGCTGATTTTCATGGATTACGTCGCCATAGGATTCTGTGTAACACACACACACACACACACACACACACACACACGGACACACACAAGCATGTATATTCATGAACAACCTTCACCATACAACCCCTTTGCAGTATTCAACAAGGTTACAGCCACGGTGTGTGTTTGCTCTATTCTATTCTATATCGCGATGATTATATTCAACGATGTTCACAGGTGGCGTCCGCGGTCCACGTTGCCCTTTCCTCGCCGCGGGAGGTCCTATAAGGAGAGAGAGAGAGAGAGAGAGAGAGAGAGAGAGAGAGAGAGAGAGAGAGAGAGAGAGAGAGAGAGAGAGAGAGAGAGAGAGAGACCCTTAAAAATAAAAAGCGAAAAGAAAAAACCTTCAACTCGACTTTTTTTACGTGGAGGTCATCAAGAAACGCATTTCACAGGCGGGGGGGCAAAAATATATTGTTTCACCGCCGGGCGCTCGGAATAAAACCCGACGCTTGAAAGGGAGAAACATATATCCGCCGTCGCTAATATATAGAATATTTTCTGGCAGGTTTGTTT
>PIJE02002173.1:67500-72500 GCA_002895965.2 Coryphaenoides rupestris
CTGATGCTTCCTTCGCTCGCTCTCTTCCTCTCCCCACCGCCTCTCTCCATCTCCCTCTCTCTCTTCGTCCCATCGTCGTCCCCCTCCGCCTCTCGTTCTTCTTCTTCTCTCTGTTTCTTCTGCTATCTCTCCTTTCCCTCCGCCCCCTCTTCTCTCTCCCCTCTCCCATCCATCCCTCTCCCTTTCCCTCTCTCCCTCTCTCTCTCTCTCCCTCTCCATCTCTCTCTCTGTCTCTCTCTCTCTCCCTCTCCCTCTCTCTCTCTGTCTCTCTCTCTCCCTCTCCTTATTTTGATGTTACAGCAGAGGGGAATAGTGCTGAATCACTCCGCATGGTCCTTGAACTCACACAGGGCATATTCATGTTCAATGTGTGTGTGTGTGTGTGTGTGTGTGTGTTCGTGTGGTGTGTGTGTGTGTGTGTGTGTGTGTGTGTGTGTGTGTGTGTGTGCTTCAGTTTGCGTTGCGTGTGTCTGCATGCGTGCTCTGCTTCCCTGATCTCTCCTTCCTCCACGATTGTTCCCACCAATCAGGTTAAGGGAAGACATTCCGGAACTCCCTGACTCCACCCCCCCACCCACCCCACACTCATTCTCTCTCTCTCTCTCTCTCTCTCTCTCTCTCTCTCCTCCTCTCTCTCTCTCTCTCTCTCTCTCTCTCTCTCTCTCTCTCTCTCTCTCTCTCTCTCTCCTCTCTCTCTCGTCTTCTCTCTCTCTCTCTCGACGGTCTCTCCCTCTCTCTCTCTCTGCTCTGCTCTCTCTCTCTCTCTCTCTCTCTCTCTCCTCTCTCTCTCTCTCCCTCTCTCTCTTCTCTCTTCTCTCTAACTCACTCTCCGGCCGGTAAATCTGGCTTATCTTTAACAAACAGACTTCCCTGGTTGAACCCTGAAGGATAACCCAAAAAATAAGCCAATTTTTTGGGCTCGACTATTTATTTGGCATTTTCTTATAAAGTTGTATTATTTTTTGTACGTAACGTTGATATTTTTGTCTCATTTCTGTCTTTACTCTCGCCGGCTTACGTCTGCTGCCACCAGCCAACGGTGGACAGACTTGACAACTTTGGCGGGCAAAACTGTCCAGGGTTGCATATTATTAAGACGACTAGCGCAGTGCCCGTTCAAACGAGCCTAGTTTGGAACGGTGGTGGTGGTGGTGGGAGGGGGTGGGAGGGAGGAGGAGGGGGGGAGGGAGGGAGGGCGGCGATTGCCTGGCCTCTCATATTGCTGCTTTCAGCGTTTCTGAGAACCGCTCGCCCACCCAAACAACTTCACGCTGGACACTCCCTGCACTTCCTGCGGCTCCTCAGCAGCAGCAGCAATGCAGCCGGCCAATCGGGACGAGCGGTTGCGGAGAAAAAATCGAAGGTCGCACGTATACATGTACATACATACATACATGAATGAGTTCACCAGTATGAGCTGGTAGAACCGTCTAGTTCCAGTGTGTGGAAGTGGATTCTCAGCTAAAAAGGTTTCCGGGTTCGATCCCCCCTGAACACCGCGTGGTCTGACCTGCGTCCGTTTCGGCTGCGGCAGAATAGGAGGAGCCTCCGTCCTCCAAAAGACGTTCAACAAAAGGTTCATCCATTGATAAAATAAGAAGAAGACGAACAAACGGACGAGCACGAGGCCATCTTGAGGCCATCATATTCTTTTATAGCCTTCTCCGGGGACACTGTGGACTCCTCTTTACGGACGACGATATTTCTTCTTCTACTGCGTTTTTTAAACCGTCGATAAAAAGGGGGTTTTACTCCCTGGGCTCCGTGAAGACGACCCCGATCGCGCTTTCGGTTCCAATCTCCAAAAGGATGTTCATTATTTTCCCGCTTCTTTGAGATCACGCGTCGGTCGGGACCGGAGGCGAGCAGGATGCCCAGAGGTAGAGCCCCCCGCCCCCCCCCACGCAACACAACACAACACAACACACACAACACACACAACACAACACAACACAACACAACAACAACACAACACAACACAACACAACAACAACAACAGCGACAACACACATCGTGAATTTTTTGGGTCTATTTTCGAGTCATTTATCTGTAGAAAAGGGGAGAGACCACTGCGACGGGGGAGGGGGGGGGGGCACCACCACACACACTCTTAAGGATTCACTCCAGTGAGTGGGGCGCAGAAAAAAAACCCACTTCCACCGTCCTGCTAAATAATTCATTTATCGGCGTACGGCTCATGTCTGTGTGTGTGTGTGTGTCGGTGTGTGTGTGTGTGTGTGTCGGTGTGTGTGTCGGTGTGTGTGTCGGTGTGTCTGTGTGTGTGTGTGTGTGGGGAGGAGATCGGAAATAGTTGTATTAGCGGCGGTGAATTCCACTGAGCGAAGGCAGCGTTGCCGTTCGTCGGGTTGTGTACGGGGCGAGCGGATCCAGCGCCTAAAGTAAACTTAGCGTTAAGATGCCGTCCAGGGCCGACCGTATCGCGCCCCCCTGTGTGCGCATCGCTGCTTAGTTCACATTCTGCGCTCTGATTGGCTCGTTAACTGCGGCCAACGACCTCTGCGGCGCGTACCGTACATCGGAGTCGGGCGCTCGGGTCCCATTAAACCTGCACACAAATGCTTCCTACTTGGAGTCTTTCCACCTGCTCCGACTCCCAAGACGTTATATTGCGCATACATCTGTAGAATTCCGAAGTACCGTTTAACCCGCCGATTATTCCCAGGCCCCCTCGTAAAACGACGTAGCGCACATCGTGGGTCGCGGCGTTTTTTTTGGGTTCATAGCATCGGTACGATTTCGCAACGTAACCTCCGTGTGCGTCGTTATCTTTGCCGCGGCGGCGTAACCGCGAGCTAAACCGGCGCTCCGTCCCCCGACGCTAACACGCTGTCGCCGCTTGATTTATGCGCTCGTCTCTCTCTCTCTCTCCGCGGGGATCTGCCCATCGCGCCGAGCTAAAGCTAGCACACACACACACACACACACGTGTCCTCCCAGTCGCGGCGGAGGGCATAATTAGCGGTATAATCACGAGCGGTGCTAGCATACCGGTCACATGCGTTTCTGGGACAGCCGAAAGTAAAACAAAGCAAAGGGAGGGGAGCGGTAATGCGTGGAGAATCCTCAAGTGGCTAATGATAGCCTGTATTACGGTTGACACGTCTTCATTTTTTTGTGTGCCTGTTTTGTCGCCTGTTTTGATGCTTTAGTGTAATTGCAGCAGTTCAACACACACTGATTTATTTTCATAGATTACCGCGGCGAGTGAATTCAAAGAGCATACCGAATGGATGCCGGTGCGAGTCAGGGCGGCGGCTGGTGCGGCGGGTTAAGGAGGTTTTGACTCCGAGTCTCGCCAGGAACCCGGGTTCGATCCCCGACGTCCGCGGTCTAACGGCGTTGAGTGCCTCAAACCGTGCTTATTCATCATTAGGGGTCGAGGGTCGAGCTCTCTCTCTCTCTCTCTCTCTCTCTTGGCACATCTCGGACATCATTTTGGGAACCGGGACTGAGCGCTCGTGAAGCACTTCCACGGAAGCGGGTTCTAGATCTTGAGCCAAGAAGCCCCACGTTGTGTCCGGATTCCGCTCCGGTCCAACGTCGATGGGGGGGGGAACTGCACCACCAGCCTGCCAGACGACCTCCCGTCTCGGGGCTTAAACGGCAGCGGATGGTTGGGGGGTTGGATGGTCGCCCCCCCCCCCCCACCCTCCGCCCGCCACCACCGCCACCGCCACCGCCACTGCCTCCAACCCTCTGCTGGGAGTCTGGCTGCTTGCCTGGGAGAGAGAGAGACTGGTCTCAGACAGTCTCTCCTGTATCAGGGGTGTGGGCTTCCGAGGGCGTTCATGTGTTGAGGCTGCGCTCCGGCAGAAGGGGAAAACGCTCGCCGCCGGCGTGTCCTTGCCAGACGGGGGGAAGACAGCCCCCGCCATTGTAGCCCCCCCGGCGAAGAGGGGAGCCCCTTCGTTCGCTCGGACTCGTTTTGCCCGGCGAGGATGGGCTCGCTGCCCGCGACGGCGGCGGAGACACAAGGGCCGCGATTCAGCCGAGCAGCGGGCTTCTTCTTAGTGAGACCTGATGAGCTCTCGCCAAAAAAACGACTGCAGATGTGTGTGTGTGTGTGCGTGTGTGTGTGTGTGTGTGTGTGTGTGTGTGTGTGTGCGTGTGCGCGTGTGTGTGTGTGTTGCTGTGTCGGACACGAGCCAATGAGATCATGCATGCCGAGAGTGGCTGTAGTGGAGTATCGGCGGCCTTCTCCCCGTTGGGAACGGGGCGGCGGAGTTGACTTCACATTACGCCGCCGTGGTCATGACAACAACAACAACAACGCACACAACAACAACACGGGAGGCGCGATACGATGGAGCCGTTATGCAGCGGACCCCGGGCCCCGGACCAATTAAGGCACGCGCGAGCGTGGAATTGTGGGGCAGTGCCGGAGTGACCGGGGCGTTTCTCCCGAGACCTCGCCGTGGCTTCTTCGAGGGGCCGAATGGCGTCGTGTTGACATGGAGACGCTGGCCTCCAAGTGTGTTCAGGGGCCGTTCCGCTCAGCCCCTCCCCCCCCCCCGCCGCGCCACGCCATTAATGCTAAACGCTAACACGTTTCAAGCTAACGCCGCGCTGTAGCGCTACTCTCAAGCAACGTGGTCGCTGTATCGCTCGTAGTAAGCTTACAGTACCACAGCACTCAAGGGGGGGGGGGGAACACTGACTATGTGATATTGCTGTTACGATATGGTTAGGCCACACACACACACACCACACAACGCTACGACCGACTTCACTCTAGGTGGGGTGCCATTGTGGTGGATGTGTGTTGAATGCATCTGCTAATGAATCAATCAACCAATGAATGTCTCCGATCACTCTTTTTTCTAATGACACATTAATCTTATCTTCTCTCGTCCATGGTCCTCTCTCCCCTCTCCCTCCTCCCACCCCTTCCCTCTCCCCCCTCCGGTCCTCTCGTCTCCCTTCCTCGTCTTATCCTTCCACCCCTGCCTCTCTCTCCCCCCGCCGGCTCACTGTCACGT
>PIJE02002173.1:77500-80502 GCA_002895965.2 Coryphaenoides rupestris
CAACCATCAATCTCTCATCTCCTCACCCTCTCACCCCTCACCCTCTCATCTCCTCACCCTCTCATCCATCAATCTCTCATCTCCTCACCCTCTCTATCATCCATTCCTCCATCACTCCTCTCCTCCCCTTCACCTCCAAAGCGATCACTGAGTTTTCCTTCGTCACTCTCTCTCTCTCTCTCTCTCTCTCTCTCTCTCTCTCTCTCTCTCTCTCTCTCTCTCTCTCTCTCTCTCTCTCTCTCTCTCTCTCTCTCTCTCTCTCTCGCTGAATGCCAACCACGAGCAGCAGACCATTTGCTCCCCCTTCAGCTGGATGGCTCGGGATGGTGGCCTCCACCCACCACCACCCCCCACCCACCCCACCCACCCAGCACCACCGCCACCGTTTGGTGTGATCCCATGAAAGCCAGTCTAATTTCCCATTTCAATTGGAGCGTTTTGGCCGTCCAGATGGCTCTTTAAAAACCGAACAAGCGCGGCTCCCAAACACAGGGGAGGACGACGCTTTCCGATAATTAATTGCAAATGGCGACGGCTGCCAACCGCCGCGGCGATGATGATGATGAATCTCGCGAATGTACATTTTTTTTATTCGTCACGGAGAAGATTAACGGCCAATATGTGGGGAGGTGCGATGTTTCAAGACTCGTATTGTTGTGTATCTGGAATACAGGTTCCCCAAATAAAACTATTTATCGTGTGACGCAAAGGATTGTGGGACGGCCCCCTTGTTCAGGACGCGGTGGTGGCCGTGTGTGTTTGCGGTGTGTTGGAAGGGGAGGAGCAAAAGTCGGTTTACTTTATGCAAATGAGCGATGGCATGCGGCCATTCCGATTGGGCAATTGGACATTCGGTGAGTACTGGCGTTTCGTTGGTTTTGAGCCAATCGCCAGCCAGTGTCTTGCTTGTTCACCGGTCTGCGTCACACACACACACACACACACATACGAGTATCGTGTCTGTCATAAGCATCGTAGGGGTTAAAGGTTGTAGGTATCGATTTCTTCCCATTTCTGGCAGCCTAGTCTGCACTTACTTACCTTAAGCCAGGTGCGTAACCTCAACTTGCAGCTCAATGCCTCAATATCTGAATTGATTGTGAGTTCCTTTGGGTAAAATGGATGCGCTAAATAGTTAGATAGTCGCAGGTTGGTCACTGAGAGTAGGGGCCCGATCGATGACTTATTAGTCATTTGGAACCCCCTTCACTCAGGAGACATCTCCCCAGGGTCCTAAGCCGCCCCCCCCCCGACCCCCTCCTACCCCGTCTTTCTCTGCCGCCTTTGATCGTTGGTGTATTGATTGGATGTGTGTGTGGTGTGTGTTGTGGTGTGTGTAGTGTGTAGCGAATGAAAGCTTGAGATTACTGTACCGGGGGGGGGCGGGCGGGAAAGCCATTGATTGTCGTTTTCATGTCAGCCCGGGCGGCATGGGCGGTAGAAAAAAACACCACGAGACAAGAGAGATCTCGGTACTTACTTACGGTTATTATTACTGCACTGGGAATCCATTGTCCCCCCCCCCCCCCCCCCCCCACCTTCTGGGGCGTTTTTTGAACTGTGAATAACATTGCTTCGTGTCCAACCGATGCTAATCGATTTCTTCTCCGAAGCGACGCTTGAAGCGGGACTGAGAACGATCACGGCGGTCGACGCTCATCGGTGAGGAGCATCGGTGAACATGGACATTCCCCACTTGTGATGTCACCAAACGGTAGTCACGTGGCTAACTGTGAAACGGCTCGCAATGGCTAATCACGCTCACACACCCGGCGGTGGCGTAATATGTCCCCTTTAAAGCTAAAGATGACTTGATGTGTATCGCAAACACCGGGGCTTCCGGAGTGCCGGGGCGCTTCCTCCTCGACGTCTTTAAACCTTAACCCCGAGCGTCGGCGCTCTTCTTCATTACCGGCAGCAGCCGTGTATCGGAACGATAACCGGCCCGGACGACCTCACCCGGGATGAGAGTTTTTGTCAACGCTCCCGCGCCCGGGAGAACAAAGAGAGAGGTTGAGGGCGCTTAGTTTATGCGAAATCTAGGCCTTTTTCGTACGGGACTGCTTAATGATATGAAGCTTTAGCCGCCCTGAGAATCTTTGCCCGACACACCTGGGGAACGCCGTAAAGACGGGTTCTACAGCCGGCTCATCTAACTACGAGAGAGCGGCGGATGAACTCCGGTACGCTCGCAGTCGTCTGTCACGGGAACTCAAATGTGATTGTGAGCTAGTGCTATAGTTGGTTATTGTAAATGGCAAGACCGGGTTCATTGTTTGTCATCTTGGCGATCACAATAGAATCGTAATATATACAGTCATACTTTTGTAGGTGTACTTGATGGTAATCATGAGTGCTCTGATTCCAAGACTCCTGTGCCCTGTGCCGGTATGCGCTCCGTTTGTGTTGTGTGCGAGGTCCGACTTTTTCCCCTCGTGTGGGCTAAGTTGTGTGTGGTGGTGTTTACCAGTGAACTAGTGTTGTGAGTAGACTTCCGACCGAGCTGCAAAACAGCATACTACTCCGGTGACAGTGTAACGGTACCAGAACAGGTAGAACCCAAAAGCACGACACAGAACTACTAGATGCAAACAAAGTCCACAAAGGGTTTAATCCAAACTCGGTAGTCCAACAGGCAAAGGTCACAAAACAGGGTATCCGATAATCAGGCATCAAAACAGGCAGGGATCAGGCAAGAATCAGAGTCGAGAATAATACTAGCAGATATCGAGTCAGAGAAGTAGTGATAGGTACACTAAGCTCCGCTGCAAAAACAATCTGACAAAGACAAAGGGGATAAGGCAGGTGTTAAATACTAGTCTAATGAGGGAATGGGAAACAGGTGAGTAGAGCAGACTCAGGTGATGGGAGGAGTAAGGTGATTAACTGGGTGGGGCAGAGTCAGGTGATGGGATGGGATGGGCTCAGGATACATACATACAACTTGCTGATAGAGTGTGTTGCCCAATAGGCTATAGGCCTATTTTTTGGATGACATTTCT
>PIJE02002174.1:19854-41303 GCA_002895965.2 Coryphaenoides rupestris
AGCATCCCATGTCGAACACTGCAGCTCCAGCTCCAGGGACAACTGTGGGGGGGGGGTCACTCCACCTGGACAGGAGGAAGCAGTGGTTCATACAGGAAAGTAGTGGTCACAGGAAGTGGTGGTTCATACAGGAAGTTTCAAGTTTCAAGTTTCAAGTATTTTATTGTCACTTCACAATTTACACGTGAGTATAAGCAGTGAGTGAAAAACTTTTTGTGCAAAACGCCCGACAACCGACAGTAATTATAAAAGAATACAAAATAGAATAAGAACTACAAAATAGAAATAACTGTGCAAAATAGAAATAGAACTATGAATAGAAATTCTGTGTAAATAAGTAATGAAATATAAAATGAAATGGAATATACAACAAAAATATCCAGGTGAGCAATACACATATAAATCAATGTACTAAAATATACATTGTTATATGCTGACATTCACAGAATGTCACAGAATACCTTCTCAGACAGTCAACACAACACTAGCACCAGCAGCACTAGCAGTAACACCAGCACTAGCACCAACACTTAGCACTGCTACCAGCACTAGGACCAGCACTAGCAGTAACACCAGCACTAGCACCAACACTTAGCACTGCTACCAGCACTAGCTCCAGCAGTAACACTAGCACTTATCACCAGGACTAGCACTAGCAGTAACACTTAGCACTAGCACTTAGACATTGATGCCGAACTTGTTCAGCAGCCTGATGGCCTGACTGTGGAAGCTGTCTCTGAATCTGCTCGTGTGGCATTTGATACTGCGGTATCGCCTGCCTGACGGTAGAAGTGTGTACAGTTCGTGGCTGGGGTGGTTATTGTCTTTAATAATCCGTTTGGCCTTGGCCACGCACCGCCTGGTGTATATATCCAGGAGGGAGGGAAGCTCACCTCCAACGATGTACTGGGCCGTCCGCACCACCCTCTGTAGTGTTTTACGCTCCAGTGCGGTGCAGTTCCCGTACCAGACGGTGATGCATCCTGTAAGAACACTCTCGATGGTACAGGAGTAGAATGTTCTGAGGATGTGGGGGCACATGTTGAATTTCCTCAGTCGCCTGAGGAAATACAGGCGTTGTTGGGCCTTTTTCACCACGTGTGTGGTGTGCGTGGTCCATGTGAGGTCCTCGGAGATGTGCACGCCGAGGAACTTGAAGCTGCTGACCCTCTCTACTGCAGCACCGTCGATGGAGATGGGGGCGTGCTCTCCTCTCCGCTTCCTGTAGTCCACGATCAGCTCCTTGGTCTTCTTGACGTTGAGGGCGAGGTTGTTTCTTGGCACCACTGTGCCAGTGATCCAACCTCCTCCCTGTAGGCTGTCTCGTCGTCGTCGGCGATCAGACCCAACACTGTCGTGTCGTCAGCAAACTTGATGAAGACGTTGGAGCTGTGCATAGCCATGCAGTCGTGGGTGTACAGGGAGTAGAGGAGAGGGCTCAACACGCATCCCTGAAGGGCTCCAGTGTTGAGGGTCAGCGGCTCTGAGGTGGTGCTGCCCATCCTCACCACCTGGCGGCGGCCCGACAGGAAGTGTTCCAGCTGCTTTTAAACATGCTGTAGTGCAGCCTCTTATCAAAAAGAAAAATCTGGACCCCTCAGTTCTCTCCAACTTCAGGCCAATCTCAAAACTGCCTTTTCTGTCCAAAGCGTTAGAGAGAACAGCCTACATCCAACTGCAAACATTTTTAGATCATTTTAGCATTTGTGAAAAGTTTCAATCTGGTTTTAAAGCCCACCATAGCACAGAGTGCTGGAGCTGCAGTGTCCGACATGGGATGCTGCTCACACGCACACACACACGCACACACACACAAGGGGTGCTTATCTTAATTACATAATAGAAATTGAAAAAAAGACAGATGGATCACCTTTGGCCTTGGATCCACTAATTTAACTCCCCCTCATCCACACCACCGACTCCATTGTAAAGCTATGTCTGATGACAGACTGAAGTACCCGACACATACACACACACACACACACACACACTCACACACACACACACACACACACAACACACCATGCACACACACACACACACACACACACACACACACACACACACACACACATACTGTCAAGTAGGGTTGATTCACCGGTGTCCGAAAAACCATGTGATGATGGGTAAAGTAAGGGTGAAGTGGGATAATTATAATCTATGCGTATAACCATAATGATGTTTGTGTATTGTTTATCATTTATCATAAGTCAAGAAGGTGATGTTTTATGGGTTAATGATAATTGATCATATTTTAAGTCATATTGTGTTTTGACATTTATAAGCATGTTTAACATTGTTATAATTCGTTTTATTCATCGTCATTCTTATTATATTCTGCGTGATGAACTGGCAAGAAATGTTGACTGAAATAACTATTCAGAAACATAAGGGAATCATTACGAGGATATTACCATAAGTATGGACTATAGTCTGTTGATGATATGTGTAAATATTGAGTATCTATAATTGTGACCAGTAACTATTGGGTCCATAGTAGTAAGTATATAATAGGCTTAGTATATGCCTAGGAGAGCAATAAAGCTCTAAGTCATGAATGGTTGTAATACATTTTAGTAAACACGGGATGGCGGCATCATTGATAGAGCGCCAGGTGGTTCTACTCAAAGTAGCGGACACACCCCCGAGTGGAGAGAACCCAATGGCCGAGAGGGAAAATTGATAATCAGGACTTTTCGGGTGTTATGAAAAAATAGTAAGATAGAACCCAGGTGATCTGAGGACATGACCGGGTAAGAGGCGACTGCGCATGCGACGAGGGGATAGAAAAAATAGTAGACCGGACTCTAGTATAAAAGAAAACAACTGAGTGAAATAGACGAGTACAGCCCCCTGGACCACAAGAAGAGAGGACCTAGGACTGAAGACCACCCCAAGGAGATGGAGAGAAACGCACTTTAGAAGCCCAGAAGATTATTGAAAGAAGATAGAAGAAACCCCAGAAGATTAATAAAAGAAGGCAGTAGAAACCGGGACGAAAACAGAAGAATATAACAGAAGAGCAGAACAGAAGAAACTTTCGAAACATACTCATTTGGAATATACCCAGTTTGGGAGAAACACAGAAGATACTTAGAAGAACTATTGGTGAAGTAATACTTTTAATACTTCAAAATTTCCTAACATTTATTTATCCAGTCCACAACAGGTCTCTCTCGACGGTCCATAAAAAGGGGGTTGTCTCCCGCAGTCTAGCGAGGCTGTGAAGGTCCCCAGCTGCTATTTAGACAGATTCATAGATAAGAACCATGGAGGAGGGGCTGGAGCCCAGTGTAGGGAGACAGGCACACACAACAACTAGCGAGATCCGGATAAGTTCATAGAATCGGACGCCGTGCTCTCTCACTCAGTACCATCGATATACGGACGGTTAGTAGTATTAATGCTCAACATATGTGGATGATTTATGGCTTTAGGAGGACAGTCTACTAACCCACAGGGGGAGTAAACCTATAGGGTCTCTCGTTGATGGCATGTAGTGAAGAGAAGAATCCGAAGAGCTTTTAGATAAAGCATCTACATATCGCGGGCATTAAGGAGGACTTATTTATTGTTACACCGGCAGTCCTGGCTACTGATCCTGAAGAACCAAGACTCCATCTGGAAACTATTAGCTACTTCCCCTGCAGTCATGACTCTATCTCCTATCAAAAACAGATACATTAGAATTTAATTTAACCCTCCCGATTATATTATTCTCTGGACATTGTCGGGCTGTCGTGGCTGACACGCCTAGTCAATGTAGCGTGGAGGTCGGGGACAGTACCTGTGGAATGGCAAGAATAGGTCAAACGATTTCCACATTGTGGCAGTTTTAGGTGTTGTCGCAATTCATATTGTTTTAAAATACGCAGTGTTGCCATCAGAACAGTTGTATAACAAAGCTTTTGTTGGTACATACTGTGGCAGACAGCCACTGAGGGGCCGACTAAAGAGTGTGGACGACAGTCGGGGGAACCGCAATTCCCCATTCGGCCCCCAGAGGGAGCCGAGGAGACCAGGAATTGGAAAGAGGCAATCAGCCTTATGGAAATTGGCTGCGCCTCGTTAAGGGAACTCGGCGGCAGCCAATCAAGGCCCTGGCTGCAGGCCATAAATAGGAGAGGACCTGGGTGGTGTGGACGGTCGAGGGAGTGGAAGAAAGTAAGATGTAAGATGTAAGATGTAAGATGTAAGATGTAAGATGTAAGATGGAGGCCCAAGACCCTGTGTGGGTGAGTTTGGAGACTATAAGAAGTGGCTGTGTGCCTGGATGTTCTGCCTGTCTGCGAACCCGAGTTGTGTACTGACCCTTGCCTGCCTGACGACCCTCCCGCCTGCCTTGCCCTGGACCCCCTGAGACCACTTCCTGGTGTGATACCCACTGCATACGGACAATGACTACTCTCACGGAATAACGGACTAAACACTATAATTACCCTGCACTTTCCCTTCCCCTGTATGGTAAATAAACCCTGTTTGCATTGTATACTGGTGTGGGACAAGTTAATTATTATTTCCAGTCGTGTGGACACTCAACCCTACAAGGGGAGTGTGCCACAATACAGTATGAATGAGTGTATAATGAATTGATATTGTGAACCAGACACCCGCCCCCGGTCTAGATGGGCCTCTGCTTCCACCGTGTGGCTGCGACGAAAAGGTACAGGTCTGTAGTATGCGACAGGTCGTAATATTAGAATGACTTCAAGTTGTCACCGTTGCTGTCAAAATTGTAGGCTGTTGTTGATTTACTGCTGATGTGTTCTCCCACTCCTCTGCTAGGCAAAATATCCTGACTGAGCCCAACGTTTCGAGTTAATCTCTGTTATTCGTACTTGAGGACTTTAGCTAGCTCTGTCGCAAATGTTATGTCCTCATGGTTTGGTCATTGTTTAGTAATTAATCGTCAAATTATTTGTCATGACGTGACATTGAAACTGCCACAGCATTTGTCAGGCGAGACGCTGAGTCGTCTGGCGGAGTCCTCTAAATTTTTGCGAGTCCTCTTGATGTGGTGGAGTCTTCTTGATGTGGTGGACTCTCGATATTGCGTCAAGGGCAGTGAGATTTCTAAATTAAAGTAGACACAATACTTGTAGAAATTAAGAGTATTTTAATGTATGCATACACCAGTCTCTTCTCTAACAGAATGAGCAATGAACAGTCTTTCACACATTTTTCACCCCAGGTTCCTGGAACAGACATCAATGGGTCAATAAACCCCAACCCATGGCCTTTCAACAACCCTATTCACCCTCAGGGGGTTCCTGTAACCCAACCCAGCTGCTTATCTTGGTGACCGGTCAAAGCAGGGGTCACCTCATGATATGTGTGACATAAAGACAACCTATCAAAGGAAATAATGCCTGAAAAAAACGTATATGGACTTTTCCCATTACAACACACACACACACACACACACACACACTTGAAATATGTGCACTAATTTCTTGTTTTTAAACATATTCCCTAATTAGCAATGATAGTTAGAGCTATGTGGGTCAACTTGACTTCACTCGATTTGTTGTTTACGGAGCGTGATGATGTGATGATGCGTGTTCATTATTTTAGCACACAGGTATGAGCTGGAGGCCTGTTCTGAACACTTGAGAAACATCCCATCACCAGGACCAGCTGGTGGGCACAGCACCCAGGACTCTGCTGTGAGGTAGGAGATTGAAGTCATTCTACTCGACGATATGTATTGGGGAGGGCTATAAAGGACTGTATAAGGGGGTTGATTCGGGGGCGGGGCGTCGGTCAGGACACAGAGTGAAGATCCTTTTAGTGTAGTGTATTTTATTCCACACTATAGGCATGGCATTCTTTGCTTCACAATTATCCGTGTGGTCTGTAACACAATACAGGGCAAAGCACAATACTATCAATAAACAAGATAAATAACATATGAACATTAACTAGGCTATAATAACAATGTTTAACCAACTAGGCATGTAAACTCAATGGCTAAACACCCAAAGAAGAACTCAGAAGATCAAACACATTCATAACGAAGTATGAACTGGCTCACTGGACATAAAACATAGAAAGCGGAGCTACCGAGCTAACGGCTAATTCGAAGCTAATCTAGACAACATGAAATATCTCAACAATCAACAAATATGTCAATGTTGTGCACGAAGTACAAAAGGGCAGACTCGCATGTCCTCATGGACGCACACATGGACAGCAGATCAAATCTAACTTCCTCCTTTCGGCTTGGTTGGTACAAGCCCCAACATGTCCCTGGCCCGGGGGCGGGACCAACAAACGTCAATCAGCAACTTGCGTATGGAACCTTTATAACAATATGATATGAAATATTGAATAAATAGATAGATATCGCCACCTTATCGTGGTGGGGGGGCATTAGGCCCTTGGTAGGGTCTCCCAAGGCAAAGTGGTCCCAGGGGAGGGGCCAGACTAAGAGCGATTCAAAGACCCCATGAAGAGACTCCCAAAGAACACAGTCACCTCGCCCGGACAAGGGAAACCGGGGCCCCCTTCTGGAGCCAGACCTGGGAGGGGAGCTCGTCAGCGAGCGTCTGGTGGCCGGGCCTGGATCCACGGGGCCCGGCCGGGCCAAGCCCGAAAAGACAACGTGGAGTCACCTCCCTGTGGGCTCACCACCTGCAGGGAGAGTCATTGGGGTCGGGTGCGTTGTATACCGGGCGGTAGGCAAAAGCGGGGTCCTGGGCGTGCGGATCCCCGTCATCGCCGACTGGTTCTAGGGACGTGGAACGTCACCTCACTGGCGGGGAAGGAGCCGGAGCTGGTGCGGGAGGTGGAGCGGTACCAACTAGATATGGTTGGGCTCACCTCCACGCACAGCACCGGGTCTGGAACCAAACTCCTGGAGAGGGGCTGGACCCTCTACTTCTCCGGAGTTGCCCAGGGTGTGAGGCGCCAGGCGGGTGTGGGGATACTCACAAGTCCCCGGCTGAGCGCCGCTGTGTTGGAGTTCTCTCCGGTGAACGAGAGGGTCGCCTCCATGCGACTGCAAGTCGCTGGGGGGAAGGCTCTGACTGTTGTGTGTGCTTACGCACCAAACAGCAGCTCAGAGTATCCGGCCTTCTTGGAGTCCTTGGGTGACATCCTGGAAAGGGTTCCATCCGGGGACTCCATAGTTCTACTTGGTACGTCTCAGCAGATCTGCGGCCGCATGTTTTGGACACTCGGGTGAAGAGAGGAGCAGAGCTGTCAACTGATCACCACCTGGTGGTGAGTTGGATCAGATGGCGTGGGAGGCTGCCAGACAGACCTGGTAAACCCAAACGTGTAGTGAGGGTGAACTGGGAACGTCTGGTGGAAGCCCCTGTCCGTAAGGTCTTTAACTCCCACCTCCGGAAGAACTTCTCGTGCATTCCGGGGGAGGTTGGGGACATGGAACCTGAGTGGGTCATGTTCAGAGCCTCCATTGTAGAGGCTGCAGCTCGGAGCTGTGGTCAAAAGGCTGTCGGTGCCTGTCGTGGCGGCAACCCAAGAACCCGTTGGTGGACACCAGCGGTGAAGGAAGCCATCAGGCTGAAGGAGGCCTTTCGGGCCTTGTTGGCCCAGGGGAAACACCAAAAGGACCGCAGCTTCAGCGGTCACTGAAGCAAAACCCCGGGTGTGGGAGGAGTTTGGGGAGGCCATGGAGAAGGACTTTCGGTTGGCCTCAAGGAAGTTCTGGCAAACTGTCCGGCGACTCAGGAAGGGAAAGCAGGGCTTGGCTCAGGCTGTGCTCAGTCGGGGAGGAGAACTGCTGACCCAGACTGAGGATATTGTCGGGCGGTGGAAAGAACACTTTGAGGAGCTCCTGAACCCGACCAGTACGTCCTCTGTGGGAGTTTGCCCATCCAGTCTACATGTGCTTTGTGGACTTGGAGAAGGCCTATGACCGTGTCCCCCGGGGAATCCTGTGGGGGGTACTACGGGAGTATGGGGTACCGGGGCCGTTGGTACGTGCCATTCGGTCCCTGTAAGAACAAAGTGCGAGCTGTGTCCGTATTCTCGGCACAAAGTCAAGCACGTTCTCAGTGGGTGTTGGACTCCGCCAAGGTTGTCCCTTGTAACAGTTTCTGTGCTATGGTGGGCTTTAAAACCAGATTGAAACTTTTCACAAATGCTAAAATGATCTAAAAATGTTTGCAGTTGGATGTAGGCTGTTCTCTCTAACGCTTTGGACAGAAAAGGCAGTTTTGAGATTGGCCTGAAGTTGGAGAGAACTGAGGGGTCCAGATTTTTCTTTTTGATAAGAGGCTGCACTACAGCATGTTTAAAAGCAGCTGGATACTGGACTTCCTGTCGGGCCGCCGCCAGGCTGTGAGGATGGGCAGCACCACCTCAGAGCCGCTGACCCTCAACACTGGAGCCCCTCAGGGATGCGTGTTGAGCCCTCTCCTCTACTCCCTGTACACCCACGACTGCATGGCTATGCACAGCTCCAACGTCTTCATCAAGTTTGCTGACGACACGACAGTGTTGGGTCTGATCGCCGACGACGACGAGACAGCCTACAGGGAGGAGGTTGGATCACTGGCACAGTGGTGCCAAGAAAACAACCTCGCCCTCAACGTCAAGAAGACCAAGGAGCTGATCGTGGACTACAGGAAGCGGAGAGGAGAGCACGCCCCCATCTCCATCGACGGTGCTGCAGTAGAGAGGGTCAGCAGCTTCTAGTTCCTCGGCGTGCACATCTCCGAGGACCTCACATTGACCACGCACACCACACACGTGGTGAAAAAGGCCCAACAACGCCTGTATTTCCTCAGGCGACTGAGGAAATTCAACATGTGCCCCCGCATCCTCAGAACATTCTACTCCTGTACCATCGAGAGGATTCTTACAGGATGCATCACCGTCTGGTACGGGAACTGCACCGCACTGGAGCGTAAAACACTACAGAGGGTGGTGCGGACGGCCCAGTACATCGTTGGAGGTGAGCTTCCCTCCCTCCTGGATATATACACCAGGCGGTGCGTGGCCAAGGCCAAAAGGATTATTAAAGACAATAACCACCCCAGCCACGAACTGTACACACTTCTACCGTCAGGCAGGCAATACCGCAGTATCAAGTGCCACACGAGCAGACTTAGAGACAGCTTCCACAGTCAGGCCATCAGGCTGCTGAACAAGTTCGGCATCAATGTCTAAATGCTAGTGCTAAGTGTTACTGCCAGTGCTAGTCCTGATAATAAGTGCTAGTGTTACTGCTGGAGCTAGTGCTGGTAGCAGTGCTAAGTGTTGGTGCTAGTGCTGGTGCTAGTGTTACTGCTGGTGCTGGTGCTAGTACTGGTGTTAGTGCTAGTCCTGGTGCCAACTGCTGGTGCTAGTGTTGTGTTGACTGTCTGAGAAGGTACTCTGTGACATTCTGTGAATGTCAGCATATAACAATGTATATTTTAGTACATTGATTTATATGTGTATTGCTCACCTGGATATTTTATGTTGTATATTCCATTTCATTTTATATTTCATTACTTATTTACACAGAATTTCTATTCATAGTTCTATTTCTATTTTGCACAGTTATTTCTATTTTGTAGTTCTTATTCTATTTTGTATTCTTTTATAATTACTGTCGGTTGTCGGGCGTTTTGCACAAAAAGTTTTTCACTCACTGCTTATACTCACGTGTAAATTGTGAAGTGACAATAAAATACTTGAAACTTGAAACTTGAAACTTCCTGTATGAACCACCACTTCCTGTATGAACCACTACTTCCTGTATGAACCACTGCTTCCTCCTGTCCAGGTGGAGTGACCCCCCCCCCCCCCACTGGTCCCCAGAGTGCTGGAGCTGCAGTGTCCGACATGGGATGCTGCTCACACGCACACACACACGCACACACACACAAGGGGTGCTTATCTTAATTACATAATAGAAATTGAAAAAAAGACAGATGGATCACCTTTGGCCTTGGATCCACTAATTTAACTCCCCCTCATCCACACCACCGACTCCATTGTAAAGCTATGTCTGATGACAGACTGAAGTACCCGACACATACACACACACACACACACACACACGCACACACACACACACACACACATGAACACACTCAGTGCACACATACACACACACACACACACACACACACAAGCGTACACACACATAAGAGTACACATACTGTCAAGTAGGGTTGATTCACCGGTGTCCGAAAAACCATGTGATGATGGATAAAGTAAGGGTGAAGTGGGATAATTATAATCTATGCGTATAACAATAATGATGTATTGTGTTGTTTATCATTTATCATGAGCCAAGAAGGTGATGTTTTATGGGTTAATGATAATTGATCATATTTTAAGTCATATTGTGTTTTGACATTTATAAGCATGTTTAACATTGTTATAATTCGTTTTATTCATCGTCATTCTTATTATATTCTGCGTGATGAACTGGCAAGAAATGTTGACTGAAATAACTATTCAGAAACATAAGGGAATCATTACGAGGATATTACCATAAGTATGGACTATAGTCTGTTGATGATATGTGTAAATATTGAGTATCTATAATTGTGACCAGTAACTATTGGGTCCATAGTAGTAAGTATATAATAGGCTTAGTATATGCCTAGGAGAGCAATAAAGCTCTAAGTCATGAATGGTTGTAATACATTTTAGTAAACACGGGATGGCGGCATCATTGATAGAGCGCCAGGTGGTTCTACTCAAAGTAGCGGACACACCCCCGAGTGGAGAGAACCCAATGGCCGAGAGGGAAAATTGATAGTCAGCACTTTTTGGGTGTTATGAAAAAATAGTAAGATAGAACCCAGATGATCTGAGGACATGACCGGGTTAGAGGCGACTGCGCATGCGACAAGGGGATAGAAAAAATAGTAGACCGGACTCTAGTATAAAAGATAACAACTGAGTGAAATAGACGAGTACAGCCCCCTGGACGACAAGAAGAGAGGACCTAGGACTGAAGACCACCCCAAGGAGATGGAGAGAAACGCACTTTAGAAGCCCAGAAGATTATTGAAAGAAGATAGAAGAAACCCCAGAAGATTAATAAAAGAAGGCAGTAGAAACCGGGACGAAAACAGAAGAATATAACAGAAGAGCAGAACAGAAGAAACTTTCTAAACATACTCATTTGGAATATACCCAGTTTGGGAGAAGCACAGAAGATACTTAGAAGAACTATTGGTGAAGTATTATTTTTTAATACTTCAAAATTTCCTAACAATTATTTATCCAGTCCACAACAGGTCTCTCTTGACGGTCCATAAAAAGGGGGGTGTCTCCCGCAGCCTAGCGAGGCTGTGAAGTTCCCCAGCTGCTATTTAGACAGATTCATAGATAAGGAACCATGGAAGGAGGGGCTGGAGCCCAGTGTAGGGAGACAGGCACACACAACAACTAGCGAGATCCGGATAAGTTCATAGAATCGGACGCCGTGCTCTCTCACTCAGTACCATCGATATACGGACGGTTAGTAGTATTAATGCTCAACATATGTGGATGATTTATGGCTTTAGGAGGACAGTCTACTAACCCACAGGGGGAGTAAACCTATAGGGTCTCTCGTTGATGGCATGTAGTGAAGAGAAGAATCCGAAGAGCTTTTAGATAAAGCATCTACATATCGCGGGCATTAAGGAGGACTTATTTATTGTTACACCGGCAGTCCTGGCTACTAAACCTGAAGAACCAAGACTCCATCTGGAAACTATTAGCTACTTCCCCTGCAGTCATGACTCTATCTCCTATCAAAAACAGATACATTAGAATTTAATTTAACCCTCCCGATTATATTATTCTCTGGACATTGTCGGGCTGTCGTGGCTGACACGCCTAGTCAATGTAGCGTGGAGGTCGGGGACAGTACCTGTGGAATGGCAGACCGGGGTGGTGGTCCCCATTTTCAAAAAAGGGGACCGGAGGGTGTGCTCCAACTATCGGGGTATCACACTGCTCAGCCTCCCCGGGAAAGTTTATTCCAGGGTGCTGGAAAGGAGGCTCCGGCCGATTGTCGAACCTCAGCTCCAGGAGGAACAATGCGGATTCCGTCCTGGCCGTGGAACAGTGGACCAGCTCTTTACCCTCGCTGGTTCGGGTGCCTCCCTTTGGAGGTTTTGCGGGCACTTCCAACTGGGAGGAGACCCCGGGGCAGACCCAGAACTCGCTGGAGGGATTACATATCTCGTCTGGCCTGGGAACGCCTCGGGATCCCCCAGGAGGAACTAGAGAGTGTGGCTGGGGAGAAGGAAGCCTGGGGGGCCCTGCTTAGCCGGCCGCCACCGCGACCCGACCCCGGATAAGCGGACAAAAATGGATGGGTGGATGGATTATATTATTCCCCATGAGGTGCCCTGGAGGTCATAGAATGACTAAACACTATAATTACCCTGCACTTTCCCTTCCCCTGTATGGTAAATAAACCCTGTTTGCATTGTATACTGGTGTGGGACAAGTTAATTATTATTTCCAGTCGTGTGGACACTCAACCCTACAAGGGGAGTGTGCCACAATACAGTATGAATGAGTGTATAATGAATTGATATTGTGAACCAGACACCCGCCCCCGGTCTAGATGGGCCTCTGCTTCCACCGTGTGGCTGCGACGAAAAGGTACAGGTCTGTAGTATGCGACAGGTCGTAATATTAGAATGACTTCAAGTTGTCACCGTTGCTGTCAAAATTGTAGGCTGTTGTTGATTTACTGCTGATGTGTTCTCCCACTCCTCTGCTAGGCAAAATATCCTGACTGAGCCCAACGTTTCGAGTTAATCTCTGTTATTCGTACTTGAGGACTTTAGCTAGCTCTGTCGCAAATGTTATGTCCTCATGGTTTGGTCATTGTTTAGTAATTAATCGTCAAATTATTTGTCATGACGTGACATTGAAACTGCCACAGCATTTGTCAGGCGAGACGCTGAGTCGTCTGGCGGAGTCCTCTAAATTTTTGCGAGTCCTCTTGATGTGGTGGAGTCTTCTTGATGTGGTGGACTCTCGATATTGCGTCAAGGGCAGTGAGATTTCTAAATTAAAGTAGACAATACTTGTAGAAATTAAGAGTATTTTAATGTATGCATACACCAGACCCCTCTCTAGCAGAGTGAGCAATGAACAGTCTTTCACACGATTCTTTTAAACACATTTTTCACCCCAGGTTCCTGGAACAGACATCAATGGGTCAATAAACCCCAACCCATGGCCTTTCAACAACCCTATTCACCCTCAGGGGGTTCCTGTAACCCAACCCAGCTGCTTATCTTGGTGACCGGTCAAAGCAGGGGTCACCTCATGATATGTGTGACATAAAGACAACCTATCAAAGGAAATAATGCCTGAAAAAAACGTATATGGACTTTTCCCATTACAACACACACACACACACACACACACACACTTGAAATATGTGCACTAATTTCTTGTTTTTAAACATATTCCCTAATTAGCAATGATAGTTAGAGCTATGTGGGTCAACTTGACTTCACTCGATTTGTTGTTTACGGAGCGTGATGATGTGATGATGCGTGTTCATTATTTTAGCACACAGGTATGAGCTGGAGGCCTGTTCTGAACACTTGAGAAACATCCCATCACCAGGACCAGCTGGTGGGCACAGCACCCAGGACTCTGCTGTGAGGTAGGAGATTGAAGTCAGTCTACACGTGTGTGTGTATTGGGGAGGACTATCAAGGACTGTATCAGGGGGTTGATTCGTGAGATAGAAGATCCTTTGAGTGTATTTTATTCCACACTATAGACGTGGCATTCTTTGCTTCACAATTATCTGTGTGGTCTGTAACACAATACAGGACAGAGCATAATACTATCAATAAACGAGATAAATAACATATGAACATTAACTAGGTTATAATAACAACGCTTAACCAACTAGGCATGTAAACCTGATGGCTAAACACCCAAAGAATAACTCAGCAGATGAAACACATTCATAATGAAGTCTGAACTGGCTCACTGGACAGAAAACATAGAAAGCGAAACTACCGAGCTAACGGCTAATTCGAAGCTAATCTAGACAACATGAAATATCTCAACAATCAACAAATATGTCAATGTTGTGTACAAAGTACAAAAAGATAGACTCACATATCCTCACAGACGCACACATACAGTACATAGAGCAGATCAAATCTAACTTCAAATCTAACTTCCTCCTTTCGGCCCCAACATGTCCCAGGGGGCGGGACCAACAAATGTCAATCAGCAACTTATGCATGGAACCTTTATAACTGTGTGTGTGTATATGAAATATTGAATAAATAGATAGATATCGCCACCTTATCGTGGTGGGGGGGCATTAGGCCCTTGGTAGGGTCTCCCAAGGCAAAGTGGTCCCAGGGGAGGGGCCAGACTAAGAGCGATTCAAAGACCCCATGGAAAGACTCCCGGAAAGAACAGTCACCTCGCCCGGACAAGGGAAACCGGGGCACCCTTCTGGAGCCAGACCTGGGAGGGGAGCTCGTCGGCGAGCGTCTGGTGGCCGGGCCTGGATCCACGGGGCCAAGCCCGAAAAGACAACGTGGAGTCACCTCCCTGTGGGCTCACCACCTGCAGGGAGAGTCATTGGGGTCGGGTGCATTGTATACCGGGCGGTAGGCAAAAGCGGGGTCCTGGGCGTGCGGATCCCCGTCATCGCCGACTGGTTCCAGGGACGTGGAACGTCACCTCACTGGCGGGGAAGGAGCCGGAGCTGGTGCGGGAGGTGGAGCGGTACCAACTAGATATGGTTGGGCTCACCTCCACGCACAGCACCGGGTCTGGAACCAAACTCCTGGAGAGGGGCTGGACCCTCTACTATCCCCACACCCGTGCCAGGCGGGTGTGGGGATACTCGCAAGTCCCCGGCTGAGCGCCGCTGTGTTGGAGTTCTCTCTGGTGAACGAGAGGGTCGCCTCCATGCGACTGCAAGTCGCTGGGGGGAAGGCTCTGACTGTTGTGTGTGCCTACGCACCAAACAGCAGCTCAGAGTATCCGGCCTTCTTGGAGTCCTTGGGTGGCAGTCCTGAAACCACCATGTTCAATCATAGTTCCACAATGGTTACCTTACCGTACCACTTATACCAAAGTCTATGTCCTTGTTTTACACTCAAAAAAATCGAAAAGCACACACCAACGAAAACAAAAAAAATACCAATCCTGTCAACTGATCACCACCTGGTGTTGAGTTGGATCAGATGGCGCGGGAGGCTGCCAGACAGACCTGGTAAACCCAAACGTGTAGTGAGGGTGAACTGGGAACGTCTGGTGGAAGCCCCTGTCCGTAGGGTCTTTAACTCCCACCTCCGGAAGAACTTCTCGTGCATCCCGGGGGAGGTTGGGGACATGGAACCTGAGTGGGCCATGTTCAGAGCCATGTTGTAGAGGCTGCAGCTTGGAGCTGTGGTCAAAAGGCTGTCGGTGCCTGTCGTGGCGGCAACCCAAGAACCCGTTGGTGGACACCCTGAAACAGCAGACAGGTACCGGGAGGCCAAAAGGACCGCAGCTTCAGCGGTTGCTGAAGCAAAAACCCGGGTGTGGGAGGAGTTCGGGGAGGCCATGGAGCAGGACTTTCGGTTGGCCTCAAGGAAGTTCTGGCAAACTGTCCGGCGACTCAGGAAGGGAAAGCAGGGCTTGGCTCAGGCTGTGCTCAGTCGGGGAGGAGAACCGCTGACCCAGACTGAGGATATTGTCGGGCGGTGGTAAGAACACTTTGAGGAACTCCTGAACTCAAACAGTATGTCCTCTGTGGAAGAGGCAGAGTCTGAACACTCGGGGGAAGCCTCACCCATATCCTTGGTAGAGGTCACTGAAGTAGTCAATGGGGTACCGGGGCCGTTGGTACGTGCCATTCGGTCCTTGTACGAACAAAGTGCGAGCTGTGTCCGTATTCTCGGCACAAAGTCAAGCACGTTCTCAGTGGGTGTTGGACTCCGCCAAGGTTGTCCCTTGTCACCGGTTCTGTTCGTGATCTTCATGGACAGAATCTCAAGGCGCAGCCGAGGTGAGGAGAGTGTCCGGTTTGGGGACCTCAGAATTGCATCTCTGCTCTTTGCAGATGATGTGGTTCTGTTGGCTACATCAGACCGTGACCTCCAGCATGCACTGGGGCGGTTTGCAGCCGAGTGTAAATCAGTCCTCTCTTGCTGCCTCAAGTGAAGGAGTTCAAGTATCTCGGGGTCTTGTTCACGAGTGAGGGCAAAATGGAGCGGGAGATGGACAGACGGATTGGTGCAGCGTCTGCAGTGATGCGGAGCTGAGCCGGAAGGCAAAGCTCTCGATTTACAGGTCCATCTACGTTCCAACCCTCACCTATGGTCACGAGCTTTGGGTAGTGACCGAAAGAATGAGATCGCGGATACAAGCGGCCGAAATGAGTTTCCTCCGCAGGGTGGCTGGGCTCAGCCTTAGAGATAGGGTGAGGAGCTCAGACATCCGGAGGGAGCTCGGAGTAGAGCCGCTGCTCCTCCGCATCGAAAGGAGTCAGCTGAGGTGGTTCGGGCATCTGATTAGGATGCCCCCCGGGCGCCTCCCTTTGGAGGTTTTCCGGGCACGTCCAACTGGGATCAGCCAGCGGGTTCTGGGTAGACCCAGAACCCGCTGGCTGGATTATATATCTCGTCTGGCCTGGGAACGCCTCGGGATCCCCCAGGAGGAACTGGAGAGTGTGGCTGGGGAGAAGGAAGCCCGGGGGGCCCTGCTTAGCCGGCTGCCACCGCGACCCGGCCCCGGATAAGAGGAGATGGATGGATACTTTGTTAATCCAAGAGGGGACATTAATGTGTTACAGCCGCTCACATTGAAAACACAATGGTGGTAGTAATAACAATAATTGCAATAATAATAATAATAATCATCATAATAATCATAAAGTGACAATCGAATAAAATACAAACCTGTATAAATGTTAAGTTTGCTGACCTAAAAAAGTAAAGCAAACTGACACTTTAAACATTAAAGTTATTAGAGACTTATTAGAGTTATTAGTTACTTACTAGTTATTTATTAACGCGTTACTAGAGACTTGTATTGCTATGCAACCTGGCACAAGAATTTCCTTCGGGATTAATAAAGTTCGACTTATCTTATTAGATGGATCTTAGATACTTATTAGATACGTATTAGTTAATTATTAGAGAGATATTGGAGACTATTAGATAGATAGTTATTAGATATTTACTAGTTATTTATTATCGCGTTACTAGATACTTATTCGTTAGTTATGAGAGTCTTGTTATTATTAGATAGATATTCGTTAGTACGTTATTAGACTTATTAGAGAATAGAAGGTTGGAGTGGTCACTCAGATCAAAGGACCAAAGTGTCGCTCATGAAGCTTTGAGCAGTTTACCTGAAAGTGACCAACCAACGCAGACTGACGATGTCATACTTCAACCACAAGAGGGCAGTGTTGTTGTGCTAAATACATGACGAAAGCAGACCCAAACTATGCAAAAGAATTAAGATTCTGTGTTTTATGATTCTGCACTTTATAACTACTTAAACTGATATATGTGTATTATATTATGAATATAATAGTTATTCTATATTATTTACAGTTTCATAATATATTATTATATATATTCTATATTATGATCCTAAATGTGTGTGGGTGAAATGTGTGGACCATATGTAGGCGCCCTGCCACGCGGTGCCAAGCAGCCGCTCGGCGGTGTCCAGATGCCAGAGCGCCACGGTGACTAACGGCATCGGAAGTATCTGCGGTCCGGCGGCGAGTGACGTGTCAGATTAGCATACTGAGGATTAGCAGAGCGGGGCTACGAGCGTGTCCACTCCAGACACCTCTTGGCCTGCCAAGAGCATGGAGACCACGAGACACACGTGCAGACACTCTGCACGCACACACACACACGTCATGCAGAGGTGGATGCACAGAGATGGGTGGATGGATGTATGGTGGGTATATGGCTATGTGGGTGGGGAGAGAGGGATGCAGAAACAGACTGGGAGACAGACAGATATATAGGGCTGGGTGGATCGGCGGGTGAGTGAATTGAAGGCTGGATGGACAGGTTAGGGGCGTGGGGGGGGGGGAGAGAGTCATTCATAAGTGAGTCTCAGATGGCTCTGAGTCTGACGCCTCCTCTGTGCATGGCACCGTAGCATCACGACTATAAACACACAATTATAAATCAGTTTGTGCCCGTCTGTTCTCAGCCGTATTTAAAAGGTGAGGGGATACGGATCCTCCTCTTGACAATGGACCAATACTAATGCACCGTTTCCCTCTGAGAGGTTAAACCCTGATACCTCCTGCATAATGTGTCTTTATTTCATACCGATTCGTCGATTGAATCTTCTTTTTGTCTAATTGATGAAGACAAAAAAGACAACATATGCGTATGCCAATAAGAGGACTTTAACGGTGTTAAAAAGAGTTCACATGTAAACGAAACAGGGTTGTTTGGGTCTTTATATAAACTCCTCAAAAAAAGTTCAGAAACATTATTTCGGTCGATTATTCCTCCCCTTTAATAATACCAATTAGTATTGTATTTTATATCGTTGGAAAGCCTGATTAGTCACCTTTACAACGAGGTACAACTTGTAAGGATCATGCATTCGTGGAATGAGCAACACAGCTAACCGTGTGGGTAGAGGCCCAAAAAATGTTGCCAAAATCCCCTGCAATATTCTTCTGTTGGTATTCACTCTCATTTTGAGCTTCAAGTGCTGGCAGGTGTATGCCAGTCACAGGTGTGTGACTGGCACCTGATTGGCACCTAATTGACAGCAGTTGTGTGCATGGGTCCTGCAACTTTGTTGAGTTTGTATCCCTTCAGGATAAGGCCCGTGCAATAGGGCAAGTGGAAGCTGGTGTTCCGGTACGCAGAGTGGCAGCATTATTTGGTGTCAGCCCTGGTACCATTTCCAAACTTAGGACCAAGGTCCGTGAGACTGGTGAGGTCAAAGACAGACCACGAAGTGGCCGTCCCAGGAAGACAACACCCCAAGAAGACCGGTTCCTCACCCTTGCTTCACTGAGGAACCATAGGCTTTCTTCCAGAGATTTACAGGCAAGATTTGCACAACGGTACCACAGACAGATCTCTGATCAGACGGTGAGGAACAGACTGCACATGGCCGGTCTTCGAGCTTATAAGGCTGCCAGGAAGCCTGCAATGACTGCCCTTCACAGTCAGGCCCGTTTGCGCTGGTGTCGACAGCACCGACAGTGGAACCTAAGAATGTGGGGCAACGTCATGTTCAGTGATGAATCAAGGTTCTGTCTGCGGAAGCTGGATGGCAGTGTCATGGTGTGGGGCGGTATCTCTCTCACAGGCAAAACAGAACTTGTCATCATTGAAGGCAATCTCACTGCAGTGAGATATCGGAATGAGATTCTGGAGCCAGTGGCGATCCCATATCTCCAGAATCTGGGACCTAACTCCATCCTCCAGGATGACAACGCTCGCCCCCACAGAGCCAGGATCATCACAGAGTACCTCCAGAATTTGGGAGTGGAGAGGATGGAATGGCCTGCCGTGAGTCCAGACCTCAACCCAATTGAACACTTGTGGGATCAGCTTGGGCGTGCTGTACGTGCCAGAGTGACCAACGCAACCATGTTGGCTGACTTGCGGCAAATCCTGTTTGAGGAATGGGATGCCATCCCACAGCAGTGTGTGACCAGGCTAGTGACCAGCATGAGGAGGAGGTGCCAAGCTGTTGTGACTGCGTATGGATCTTCCACACGCTACTGAGGTCCCTGACAGTGTAAAATGAATAAAGTGTAAAAAATGTAAAAAGTTGTTTTTTCCTTATTACTGTGGGTGAGTGCAATCATCCAATCCACCAAGCAACTCAAAACGAGAGTGAATACCAACAGAAGAATATTGCAGGGGATTTTGGCACATTTCTTTGGGCCGCTACCCGCACGGTTAGCTGTGTTGCTCATTCCATGAATGCATGATCCTTACAAGTTGTACCTCGTTGTAAAGGTGACTAATCAGGCTTTCCAACGATATAAAATACAATACTAATTGGTATTATTAAAGGGGAGGAATAATCGACCGAAATTACGTTTCCAAACTTTTTTTGAGGAGTTTATATCTTCACACGGGGCTTAGAGACACGGTGAGTTCTGCAGGAGCAGTCACACAGATTGGCCATTATCCTGACACACACACATTCCACAGTGTGTTAAATTGAATGCTATTTTGAACTAGTTTGGAGCTGCTGGGGCAGCAACAGGCATTTGTATCATTCTCCTTCCTAGGAATGTGCTTATTTTAGTGAGACAGAGAAAGAGAGTGAGAGAAGGAGAGAGAGACAGACAGATTGAGAGAGAGAGATGGAGCGAGAGAAATTGAGAGAGTGAGAGAAGGAGAGAGAGAGAGAGACAGATAGATGGATTGAGAGACAGACAGAGAAACAAACATGGGGCAAGGTAAATAGAGAGAGAGAGAGAGATGGAGCGAGACAGAGAGATAGAGGGAGAGAGAGTGAGCACGGTGAGCACACAGGTAAGTGTGTCTGATGGTGAGAAAATCAATATGATGTAAATTATTAAGAGCTCAGGAATGCGTCTGACCTCTCCCTGTCTTGCCGGCTGCTCTGCCTCTGAAGGCTGGCCTCGGACTCTCCCTGCAACACTCATTAGTGGCCAGGAGCCAGTTCTCTCCCCGGGAGCCGGTCTCCTCGTGAGTGGGCAGGCAGGGATCACAGTGGGGAAGTAATGGCCTCTCACATCCAGCCTGCTGAACCAGCCGCTCCCTGGAAGCTCATTAGTAAGGGCACCAATGCATAAGAACTAGTCATTAGCCAAGCCTTTTCTACCCCACCCCCAACCACCCCCCTCCTACCTCCAACCCCAACCTCCTCCTCCTCTTCCGTCTTCATCTGTCATTTTACTGACACCTCCCCTGCTCCCCTCCTCCCACCCCGACAAGCCGTGTCAGAGCGGAAAGACCGGGTAGGCAATCGTTCAGGCTTTAAAAGACCCGGGCGCCAGTGTGAACGCTGTTGCCGCAGCTTTGGAAACCCCATCACATGTGAAAGGAAGGACTTCTAACCCCCCTGATAGAAACCCCATCACATGTGAGGAGGAGGGACTTCTAACCCCCCTGATAGAAACCCCATCACATGTGAGGAGGAAGGACTTCTAACCCCCCTGATAGAAACCCCATCACATGTGAGGAGGAGGGACTTCTAACCCCCCTGATAGAACACATCGGGGGGAAGGGAGTTTGATCTGTGGAAGTTTTCTCAGTGCTGCCGGCCTCCTTCCCTGCAGCTCCCTGCGTCCTGAGTCAATATGATGTGGGCCTGTGCCTCCTCCATCCTCCATCCTCCTCCTCCGGCCTCCAGGCTCCTGGATAAACAAGGTCTCTGGTGGAGCAGCCGTGGCCGGGAGCTGGAGGGAGAGCACAGCTGGAAGGCCCCTGGAGACTAGCAGCTACTACCACACCACCTCCACCAGCACCACCTCCACCTCCACCCCCACCCCCACCCCCATCTCCACCAGCACCACCTCC
>PIJE02002174.1:47182-78764 GCA_002895965.2 Coryphaenoides rupestris
CCCGGTAGCTCTCCTGCGGTCCACCCGGGACCCGGGATGGCTGCTGCAGTCCAACTTGGGAGCCCGGGGAACCTTGTACCTCGGCATCGGCTCGCACCGGACGCCGAGGCACTCCCAAAGGCTGACGTACTCTGGGTCCGTGCCTGGAGATGACTTCAAGTCGGAGTCTGAGTCTGCTGGGTAGAATTGTGGTTGGAACATTCTGTTAGGGGGTCTGTTAGGGGACGTGTGCGGTGGAGTACCCAAAATGCAAGACTCAGACTTGTGACTGTGTGCCGAAAAGGAAATGTTTATTTATCGGACATGTCAGGAGCCAGGAAGGAGAACACGGGGAACTAGAGCCGAGGGGGTAGTCCGGTAGAGCAGCTGGAGAAACACAGGATCGACGGTGTAATACGGAGACGAGGAATACGTGGGGGCAGGACGGAGAATATCGGGGAGCTCGTGTCGCGTGTCTGGCGGCAAGAATGTTCCGACCCCGTGTGGGTGGAACCCCGGGGTTCTTATAATCCCCTGATTAATTATTCGCGGCAGGTGTGAGTGCAGCGCATGTGCCGCGACTCACACTGGAGCGGCAGCGGAGCCCGAAGCCATGCCCACCACCATCGTGCGCCCGATGACATGGTCGATATCGTGACAGGGACGAGTGTTAGTTGGTAAGTAGCCGTTGAGTGGTACTCCGTTGGTTGCCGTTTTGGGCCGGAGTACATTTGAGTTATACTGTATATTTTCGTTGAATAGTTTGCCTGCCAGTGCCTGTTGGTCGAACAGGGTTGAATTATTCTTTGTATAGTAGTGGGGGAATTGGCTGTCAATGTCATCCCACCCAGTCGATTTCATCCAGACTCCACCTGAGGAGTTGCTGGGTGAAATGACTGAAGGAGGGCCCTTAGGAATGTGCTGGCGGACCAGGGGGTGTTGCCACCTCTTGATACGGGACTCACCGTGGAGGAACAAAGAAAGTTGCTCCTCTATCTGTCTCTCTCTTTCTGTCTCTATGTCTCGCTCTCGCTCTCTCTCTCTCTCTCTCTCACCTGTGTCTGGTGGTCAAGTCACCGGGCAGAGGGGATATCAATACGTTTATTTGAGGTATATATATTTTCCCATCGATTTGATCACTCATGAACACATGATGAAATAGCAACCGTGTGGTTACATGAGATGCACCCCTCTCTCGCCTCTCTCCCCTCTCGCCCCTCTCTCCCCTCAGGGGGGTTCTTGTTTGTTGTTTGTTGCACTGGAATATAAATAAAGAACGTTCGTTGTCGGGGGAAAGCTGTGAGCAGTCAGGGGTGATACACACACAAAAAACTAATTGATTACATCATCTTTACCGCGACACAAGGCCTGGCCCCCGGGTTACCGTAGTACGGACGCCCCGCACCACAGATCAAATCGGGTCTCCCCCGGGCCGCGTTTGTTGCGTTCCCCGTGACCCGGCGGCGACCCCCCGTTCCCGACCCTAATTTGGCCCGTCGCATTCAGAGCAGAGCTGCCAGCAGTCAGCTTCATTACAGCCAATATCTTAAATCACCTGCCAACGGTCGGGAGCTCGCCGCTGCAGTCATTTGAATGTTGGTGGCTGATTGCGGGTGCGCACGGTAATACATTAAGGGAGTGAGGCGGCGGCGGCATCAGTGCCGCCAGAACACCTTTATCCATTTACGCTAAGTTCCCCCTTACATTCAGAGGCATGTCGCGCTAATTAGGGGCCAACGCTTTTAGACCGCGACCATATTCATGTGGGGACGGCTCACTTCAAGGTGTACAACAAGGCGATTTTACATTATAGATACCGTGCCGGGGCCAATAGATTATGCCACGGTCTGGGGAATTTTAAGTGGAAATTGTACATGAATGAAAGCGAAGAATGACGGTGGAGAATAATGGGAACGGGGTCACTGCTCATTTTTTTGTTCCCTCTTCCATCTCCTCAAACCCGGTCATGAAGTCTTAGGGTTATCTGTTT
Source organism: Coryphaenoides rupestris (assembly GCA_002895965.2). Lineage (NCBI taxonomy): Eukaryota > Metazoa > Chordata > Actinopteri > Gadiformes > Macrouridae > Coryphaenoides > Coryphaenoides rupestris. The sequence continues at coordinate 49,152 of PIJE02002174.1, forward strand.
AGCTGCTCTTTCAAAATAAAATGTAATAATTTATTTTACTTTTTGACATAGTTATACTATTATTTAACAGCACTGTAGTACCTTACCTGTAGGTCTAGGTTTTAGATTCATACAATTCCACGTTGTACTTTTACTTTCTAGAACTTTGTAGTACTTTGTACTTCTTTGTAGTTCTCGGTGCCAAAAAAAGGAGAAAAAACCCACAACTTAGTGCTTTGTTTGAAGCACGGTGAGTCTGCTACTCCTCTCCACCTCCCTCTCAAGTAGGAGCTAGCAGGAGGCCCAGGGGTTCCTCCTCCTCCTCCTCCTCGTAGCTCCATCACCGCTTCCAGCACTGTGACCATCTCTCGAGACAGGGGGGAGGGTGGGAGGGAGGGGAGGGATTATTGAGATAAGACCTCTCCCAGCACTGTGCCTCTGGCCTGGCCCCAGTACACCCCACCACCTCCCACAACCACCACCACCAGGGACCCGCTACCCTCTCTCCACGCTGAGGGCGGAGAAGCTGGAAGCTTGGAGACGGAAAACGGTGTCCCAGGGCTGTCCCACAGCTCTCCACTCAGCTTCTGGCTCTTCTCTCCTCTCTCCTCTCCTCTCCTCTCTCTCAGCTTCTGATGAATGGGGAGGGGGGTGGAGGGGGAGGGACGTGGGGGGAGGGAGAGGGTTCCTTCTTCCAACCTTGTCATCTGACGGTTTAAATGGTAGCAGCAGTAGATTGGAGGTTGTGGAGGTCTCGCAGGTGAGGGATTTCTGCAGAATTATTGTCCGTTTGAATTGAATATGTACAGTATATTTTATTTGAGTTACAGCATGTAGAGGTTACATTTACTTTTACAGTGTACGTAACATTTGGAAAGGTATAAAATTAATAAATAATATTGCATACTTATAGGCCATATAGAAGGTACACGGCAAACGCAGTACAATTCCCTGCATATTGAGAGTAAGTTTTACAGGCTTTGTCACAATTATTGAGGCACCATCGTGTGGTGCAAAGGATTATGGGACGGCTCGCGTGCAGGCGTGGCCGTGGGCTTGCGGCGCAGGGGTGAAGGAGCGGGGCTAAAGTTGAACTTCAGTTAACTTTATGCAAATGAGCAGATGGTGCAGCATGCATTTGGCCAACGTGTCACACACACACACACACACACACACACACGCGCGCACACACACTGACACACATGCACACAGATGCACACACACACACACACACACACACACACATACCTGCAAACACACACACACATGTACCAGCAAACACACACACACACACCAACACAAACCTAGCACCATACTTACCTTCCATTCCTTCCCCTCTAATTCTGACAGAATGCGGGGCAGGTTAATTTAAGGTGCGTGTGCTGCCCTGTGACCTCGCTGTATGAACACAAACACAGCTGATTGCGTTAACACACACGCCACCAAATACATTTCCCACATCTCCATCGCCGCCGCTGCCACCGCATACTTCGAGTGACATCGTAAAGCAAAACCACCGACTAATAGATCATCAGAGGTCGGTGGAGTCAGTCGTAGTCGAAGGGTTTAAACTATGAGCCCAGCGCTGTAATTGCATGAGCAGTCACATGGAACTGAAAGTAATTATAAAGTACAGCATTACATCTGAGGGACAACAACAAATACCCACCGTTAAGTTAATTTACAGTATGTTTATGGTCAACACACTTTTAGTTCCTGGAGTATAGGCCTATACATAATTAATAGGATTCAATCTTGGGTTTAGATTTTTTTATTTTTTTGTGTGTAATAATTGGAATGAGGACTGCGGGGAACCACACCTGTCAGGTGGATTTCTCTTTTTATTTAGTTCCCACAGTATCAATCTTACCTATGCTCCATAAGCCTGGTATCAACTAGTTATTAACTGGAATCTGGAATCCTAATGAGAAACAGCTAACTTTATACTTCATCACCACTTATGTAAAGATTTTGTTTATTTTCTTTTTTTTTCTGCTGGTCTGCTGAGTCTCCGGCAGAGCTTTCTCTCTGAGTGAAGCACTGCAGTGCTGGGGAAGTTGTGAGCTGATTAAATAAACAGTCAAGAGTACCAGAGACCAAGCCAGACAATAGCTCCTTACTGGCCTGTGACAGGGTAATTATTGTGTCCGCGTAATAAAATTATCTTTACATAGGTCACTCGGAAAGTGTAATTAAAAATGCGTCATAGATTATTTTTATTGAAGCAAAAAAAACAAAAAAGGTAATTAAGTGTGGAGGTAATAATTGTTTAGCCGCACACATCCCTCAACTCTGCCTCTGTGGTTTTTATAACGTAAAATTAGCTTTTACTGTCAAACAATTATGTTTAGAATGTGAAATTTGCAATGAATTCCACTCAATTATTATCGCCACTTATAATTACCTGGAGAATGCTTGTTGAATGTGCCGAGCGCTCCCCCCCCACCCACCTTCGCATGTATTGAACGTCTGAAGATCCCCCCACTCATATTTCCTATTACTAATTTATAATGATGTTAAATTGGTCGTCTTATCAGCTGTTTAAGACGGCGGATTATCAGCGCCTCGCCTGCGTGGACCGCCGCCAAATTCCCGCCGCAGAAAGCGGCGGGAAGAGAAGGAGATAATACCGGGAGGTTAAACTCCACAATTTTCTCCCTAAAAGAGGGGAAGGGAAAGGGAAGCCCTCCACTCACCCACCCACCATCATCCACCCACACAACCCACCCACCCACCACCACAGCTTCATGAAGGAGACGAGGTGGGCCGGTGGGTCTGTGGGGGGCATTAACATCCACTTGACTGAGTGCAGCAGGATTCTCCTCGGCCACACATACATGTGCGCTGACACATCAGGCCCGTTGATCTCCATCGCGTGTCAGGTGACTGAATTCAGATGATATGTTAATGTGCCGTAGAGATACGTGTGCAGTGTGCACCCTAATTAGCATATGAAGCTGTTGCAATTTCCGCAAGCAGCCTATTATCATGACGCGTTGAAAACAGATTTTTTTCCGCCTTTCTCTCTGAACAGCACAATAATAATGTAATTGTCAGATAAGAAAATGCAAAGCACTTTCTGAGGTCAGGAGAGAGAAGGCGGGGGATAAGCGTCGAGGTATTTCCTTCTCAAAGACGTGTCAAGTGGTTCACATATTTAATTATTGAAAATCTCAAATGGTGTATTGAAAAATGTAAAACCTATACAGTGTATATATATTGTGGCACACTCCCCTATATTGTTGAGTGTCCACCTGACTGAAGATAATAAATCCACGTTCCCACACCAATATTCAATGTAATCAGCTACTTTATTTACTGTAGAGGGCGAGGGAAAGTGCAGGCTTATTATAGTGTTGAGTCCGTTATTCCAATACCGTCGTCGTAGTCCAGAAACAGGGGGTATCACACCGGGAAGTGGTCTCAGGGGGTCCAGGGCAAGGCAGGCGGGAGGGTCGTCAGGCAGGCAAGGGTCGGTACACAACTCGGGTTCTCGGACAGTCCTTAGGTCGGGCACACAGCCACTCCTGTCGTTCTCTAACTCACCCACACAGGGTCTTGGTCCTTGTCCTTCCTCCTTCTCTTTCTCTTTCTCTCCCACCACCACTTCCTCTTCCACCTCTCTCTCTTCCACTCCCTTCCTGCTTCCTCCTTCCACTCTCTCGACCGTCCACACCACACAGGTCTTCTCCTATTTATAGTCTGTAGGCAGGGCCTTAATTGGCTGCCGCCTAGGTTCTTCCATGAGGCGCAGCCAATTTCAATAAGGCTGATTGCCTGTCGCAATTCCTGCCTCCTCGGCTGCCACTGGGGGCCGAATGGGGAATTGCGGCTTCCCCGACTGCCGTCTACGCTTTTCCCTTCTGCTCCACAGTGGCTGGCTGCCACAATATATACATACAGTCTACAGTATTTATAGAGAGAGGGAGACACGTATAGACTAACGTAAAGAAACAGGAGAAAGTGGGAAGATGGCAGAACAAAAGAACAACAACAATAATATTAATAATATAATATTTTATCTTTTTTTCTTTGACTAAATCCAGCAACAACCATCTAATAGCTATCACTAGTTCACATGTTCCATCACAAACAAGTCTGCAAAATACATTTTTGATGCTCATGATACGTTTCCCAAGACGGATGACAATCCGTCATATGGAACATGTGAACTAGTGATAGCTATTAGATATTATATTAGCTAGATATGTTCAGCCAAAAGGGGCCTAACTTAGATTTTTTTTGCTCATCATGTGACTCAGATACATTTTTTTCAGGACCGTATGAACAGCACATGGAATCTGATCTTTTCAATTCTGATTTGCACCACTTTCATATGTGCTCCTAAACCAGACACAGGTCCGATTTTTGTGCAGTGTGACCTTATTTAGAATAGTTAATGTGACTGTAAAGTCGCTCTAGATCAGCACTCATCACAATTCTGCACCGGCGGTAGTCAGTCTGTGAATGCAAACATGGAAAACCACTGCGGTGGAGAGGGGCATGCCGGGATTAAATCAGTTTTTGTGAAGCCCTTCACGTCACATACAGATCCTTTCCAAAAAAATTGAATATCATGGAAAAGTTATTTTTTTCCATAATTCCATTCAAAAAGTGAAACTTTCATAGATTACAGATTCATTACACACAAAGTGACATATTTCTAGCCGTTATTTGTTTCATTTTTCATAATTTTGGCTTACAGCTCCAGAAAACAGTCTTTCAAGAAATTAGAATAGTGTGAAGAAAATCAGCATTTACTTCTCAGTTATTTCAGAGAATGAACGTTTTAGACTGAGTGTCACACTCTAATTATCGAATTAACTCAAAACACCTGCAAAGTTTTCCTATGTCGTTAAATTGTATCTCAGTTTGGTTCAGTATAGGGAAGACTGTAGACTTGACAGTTGTCCAGAAGACAGTCATTGACAGCCTCCACAAGGAGGGTAAGCCACAAAAGGTCATCGCTAAGGAGGCTGGCTGTTCACAGAGTGCAGTGTCCAAGCATATCAATCGAAAGTTTAGTGGAAGGGAAAAATGTGGCAGGAGAAGGTGCACAAGCAAAAGGGATGACCGTGGGCTTCAGCAGATTGTCAAGCAAAGACGATTAAAAAATTTGACGGAGATTCAGAGGGAGTGGACTGAGGCTGGAGTCAGTGCTTCAAAAACCACCACGTACAGACGTATCCGGGACATGGGCTACAACTGTCGGATTCCTTGAGTCAAGCCACTCCTGAACCTGAGACAACGTCGGAAGCGTCTCACCTGGGCTAAGGAGAAGAAGGACTGGACTGTTGCTCAGTGGTCCAATGTCCTCTTTTCAGATGAGAGTAAAGTCTGTATTTCATTTGGAAATCAAGGCCCCAGGGTCTGGAGGAAGACTGGAGAGGCACAGAATCCAAGCTGCTTGAGGTCCAGTGTGAAGTTTCCACAGTCAGTGATGATTTGGGGTGCCATGTCAAGTGCTGGTGTTGGTCCACTGTGCTTTCTCAAGTCCAAGGTCACTGCAGCTGTCTACCAGGACATTTTAGAGCACTTCATGATTCCTTCTGCTGAGAACCTTAATGGAGATGCTGATTTTATTTTCCAGCAGGATTTGGCACCTGCCCATACTGCCAGAACAACCAATACCTGGTTTAATAACCATTCTGTAACAGTGCTCGATTGGCCAGCAAACTCACCTGACCTGAACCCCATAGAGAATCTATGGGGTATTGTCAAGAGTAACATGAGAGACACCAGACTCCAGAGCAATGCCACAGGCTGATCGCCTCCATGCCACTGCTCATCGAGGCAGTAATTAAAGCAAAAGGATTCCCGACCAAGTATTGAATGCAGGCATGAACATAACTTTTCAGAAGATCGACATTTCTGTTCTGAAAATACCGGTTTTATGTGATATTTAATTTCTTGAAATACTATTTTGTGGGGTTTTATGAGCTGGAAGCCAAACTTATGCAAAGTCAAACAAATAAATACTTGAAATACTTAACTTTGGTGTAATGAATCTATAATCTACGAAAGTTTCACTTTTTGAAAGGAATAATGAAAAAAAACCTAGCTTTTCCATGATGTTCTAATTTTTTGGAAAGGATCTGTATATTGCCATATTAGTTATTCTATTTTCTAGATAGTAGATATTCTATGTGCTGCATATTAGTTTTTCTGCAGGATATACGTGATTTATCTATTTGCTTTGTATGAGTCATTCTATTTGCTGGATATTACTGTATTATATTAGCTAGCAAGATATTAGTGATTATATTAGCTAGATATTAGTTATTTTATTTGCTAGATATTGTTGTGGAAACCAACATGTCATTTAGAGAATTCTTTGGAGAAGTCGAGGAGTCGCAAGTGGCAAAATTGCAAAGACTTTTTATTTATTTATTACAACTTGCTACAGTTATAACAAAGGGAGGCCGGTCAGCTGAATGGTCAGCATCAATCATATCTCACACACACACACACACACACACAGGGGGCATGGTTTTAAAAAGAGAGAGCACATCAACTGAATAGTGTGGTGACAGTTGACCAAAGGCGGCAAAATGGTGGCCGTTGTTTTAATACTATAACACTGTTGTGTGTTGTTGTGCAGTGACGGAGCTCCCTGTTAATAACACCGGTGTGTGTGTGTGTGTGTGTGTGCTTGCGTGCGTGCATGCGTGTGTGTGTGTGGTGACGGAGGCCCAGTCAGCAAAGTTATGTTGTAGATAGCATCACCTTGTTCTCAAAGGCAGTGTTCGCAGCATATGTTTTATGAGTGTTTTATACACTCTGTCCCCACTGGCCGTTCGCCAAACTGACATCCTCTCTCTCACTCTGTCTCTCTCTCTCAGTCTCTCTCTCTGTCTCTAGTTCTCTCTCTCGGTCTCCCTGACTCTCTCCCTCTCCTTCTCTCTGCAGTACTTTCTCTGTCTCTCTCTTTCCCACTGTCTCTCTGTCTCCCTGTCTCTCTCTCTCACTCTCTCTCTCTCTCTCTCCCTCTATTTCTCTCACCCCAGTACTCACTCTCTCTCACTATGTGTCTCTCTCCCAGTACTCTTGCTATATCCCTATATGTCTCTCCCCCGTTCTCTCTCTCTCCCTCTATGTCTCTCCCCAGTGTGTGTGTGTGTGTGTGTGTGTGTTGTAATGGGAAAAGTCCATATATGGCATTTTCAGGCATTATTCCTTTGATAGGTTGTCTTTATGTCACACATGTCTTCAGCTGCACATCATAAGGTGACCCCTGCTTTGACCGGTGTTATGCGCAGTTTCGAGCGGTCATCTATTGTGGCTGGAGTTCAGGTTCAGGTTCTGGATTGTCTGTAGCAAAGCAGCGAGCTCGGGAATCAATGTGACACCAAGGCAGTATCACCAGGAATGATTCAAAGTTTATTTACATACACAGAGCATATATACAGTTTGCATGGGAGAAAGAGAAGCATTTACATATAGACACAACAGACATAGAAACGCCTCCAAGACAGCCATTCAGGGAGCAGGGACAACAAGGCCGTCCATGGAGACCCTTCCGTCCCCACACCCCAGACGGCCAATCCGGAGACGCCAGGACCCCAGGCCCCACGTGGGGATGTAACAGACAGACAAACAGTTAACTTGAAGCACGGATATCATGGCCTCCCGTGCCACACAAAAAGGTGCAGAGACTGCAAGGTCTCTCACGTTGAGCCCTTGCGTGGGACCGCCAGTCCAGATAGAAGACGCAACCGGTTCCCACAACAACAGCTGCGAGTGCGTCTCAGAGGCCTCCCGAGGAAAACAGATAAGAGTGAAGCTGACTAGTCACGTAGGTCAAACAGCAGAGTGGAAAGTTACCGGCCAATACATCCACAACTCCCAACAACCGGTCACCAATATAAGCAGCTGGGTTGGGTTTTATTGACCCCTTGTTGTCTGTTCCAGGAACCCCCTCTGGGTGAAAAAAGTGTTTAAAGAGTCATGTGAAGGTCTGCTCATGGCTCACTCTGCTAGAGAGGAGTCTGGTGTATTCATACATTAAAATACTCTTAATTTCTGCAAGTGTTGTGTCTACTTTTAGTTTAGAAATCGCACTTGCCCTAGACGCAATTATTCTATCTGAGAATTGCCACGACAATTGGGGGCTCGTCCGGGATTTCTTTAACTTGAGAATCTTTTCAGTCTCGTCTTCCAGGTTAAGGCTGTTCCATACTCCGCGAGACGCGAGAACAAAGTTCTCGCACCTAGGGCCCCGCCCACAGACCTAGGTCAGGTGTTCTCGCAAGTTGTTCTCGACACATCAGCCGGGCCGAACTTTGTTCTCGCGTCGTGTCCCAGAACTATTGTGTGATTGGTCAATTTGAAGTGGGCGTGGTTAATTCGCTTTCCGCCAGCGCAGAAGTTTCCTGCTGTGGGCGGGGCCTTTGAGGAGTTTCTCGCGGAGTATGAAATGTCCAGGGCGGCGAGAACTTTGTTCTTGTTCTCGCAGCCCTAGGTGCGAGAAGAAAGTTCTCGCGTCTCGCGGTGTATGGAACAGCCTTTAACTGTGCACGGCCGGCGACTGGTGTCCCCGGTGCCCTACCTCCTACCAGACGACTGTAATCAGCATACTGGGGTGAGATGAGGGCGCCTGAGGAGATAGACTGAGGATATCTCAGGAAGAAAAAGAACACCGGCAGGTGAGAGCAATACTTGTGTAAAATAGGAGCCACTATCTTTAGAAAAATAGTGTTAGCGGAGAAAAGGCAGAAAAAGTACGTAGACTCGCTATTATTCGCTAAAGGACAAGTTTATGAATGAAATTCCGGGATTAAGGTAACATTAATCGAATAAAAGACATGGTGTCGGGGACTTCAATTGTGTTATGAACACCCAGCTAGATCGCTCGAGCTCCAGGTTTACCACACTCCCAAAGATGGCCATGGCACTAACATCATTTATGAAGGATTATGGAGGCTGTGACCCCTGGAGATTTTCACATCCAAATACCAGAGCCTATTCATTCTTCTCCCATGTACATCAACTCTACACAAGGATAGATTCTTTTTTTATAGATAATGCCCTACTACCGTCCGTACACTCTTCAGCAATAGTCATGTCAGACCACTCCCCTTTATTACTTGACCTCAGATTCGATTCTCCTTCGGCTGCACCTCCACAATGGAGACTCAATTCATCATTACTGTCTGATGAGGCCTTCTGCACTTCAATAACACAGGCAATTGAGGAATTTATGTTCTTTAACAACTCTGACGAGACTAATTCATCCAACTCAAACGCCAATCACCATCGCGACACATCCCTCAGATCTATGACCAATCAAACCAACTTACAACGTGTCCCCTGGAAATCAATGCCACCTTTAAAGCATACTATTCTAAACTTTATACATCAGAACCCCCAAAAGGCTCAAACATGGATACATTTTTCAGTAACATAGAAATACCAGCTGTCGACGAACAGACTAATGCAAACTTCGAGCAGCCAATAACCCTGGGAGAGATATGTGACAGCTTAGGGAAATAAACAATGGCAAAGCACCAGGACCAGATGCGTTCACCTCAGAATTGTATAAAACATTTTCAAAGCAGTTATCTCCATTATTACTTGACATGTTTAACCATTCCCTATCCATGGCGACTCTGCCAAAAACTTTAACTGAAGCCTCAATTTCTCTAATTCTTAAAAAGGATAAGAATCCTGCAGAATGCAGCTCCTATAGACCTATTTCCCTTTTAAATGTTGATGTTAAAATACTGGCGAAAGTCTTGGCGAGACCATTGGAAATATGTCTCCCTTCAATAATTTCTGAAGACCAAACAGGCTTCATCAGAGGACGACATTTATTCTCAAATATACGGCGTCTGCTTAATATAATTTGCGCTCCATCTACAACCACAAAGCCTGAAGTAGTACTTTCTCTGGACACTGAAAAAGCCTTCGACAGGGTTGAATGGGGATATTTGTTTAAATTACTGGAAAAATTCAAGTTTGGTAGGACTTTCATTTCCTGGGTCCGTCTACTTTATTCATCTCCTCAAGCCTGTGTTCACACTAACAGTCAGTACTCAGTATGCTTCCCACTATCTCGTGGAACCCGCCAAGGGTGTCCACTGTCACCATTGTTGTTCGCTCTAGTTATCGAACCCTTAGCCATAACACTGAAAACCATTTGCAGGGTATATGCCGGGGAAGTAGGGAGCATCGGGTCTCTCTTTATGCTGATGACTTCTTGCTGTATATAACAGACCCTGTCTGCTGTGCCAATAGGATAACTCAAATTCTGGATAATTGTGGAGCATTTTCAGGCTATAAAATCAATTTTCTCAAAACAGTGTGTTTTCCGATAAACCCTACACCTAAACAGCTCATTCAGGGGCAGATACCCTTTCATCTTGCACTCGAAACTTTTAGTTATCTGGGGATTAACATCGCCCATTCAATCGAGACGCTACATACAAATAACTTTGACAAACTATTAAATAAAGTTAAGGCAGACCTACAAAAATGGTCCACATTACCACATTACCACATTAGTCGGTAGAGTGCAAACTATAAAAATGAATGTTCTGCCAAGATTTCTGTTTCTTTTTCAGTGCCTTCCTCTGTTTCTGACAAAATGATTCTTCAAGCAGCTCAATAAAACTATTCCCCCATTTCTATGGGCGGGCAAGGTGGCAAGAATAGGAAGGGGTGCTCTGCAGGCGGCAAGAGGGGAAGGTGGACTAGGCTTGCCTAATTTCATGTTTTACTACTGGTCTGCAAATGTCCAAAAAATACTCTGGCTTAGCTGGCTTCATGAAGATGAGTTGGACTGGTGTAAAATGGAATCCCTCTCATGTCACATCCTCACTTGCAGCTTTAGTATGCTCTCCTTTGCCTATCCCAGCTGTAAACTATTCGTCAAACACAGTTGTTCTGTCAACTTTGAAAATATGGACACAGTTCCGCAAACATTGTTTGTGTGCATAACACACGTTATGCAATAACCATCTATTTTTACCATCTAAACTTGACTCTGCCTACACGCTTTGGAATCAAAAAGGTGTCATATCATTCAGAGACTTGTTCTTGGACGGCACCTTTGCCGACCCTGAAAGTCTGACCAGGAAATATAACCTGCCCCGAAAACAACTTTTTCCGTTATCTCCAAGTTCGCAGTTTTGTCAAGGACCATTGCACTACATTCCCTCACTTGCCCCCTGAGGATTTATCAAATATTTTAGAGAAGCCAGAAAACCTGACAAGGCTGACATCTAAGCTATACAACTACATTCTTAGATCTGACCCCCCTCCACTTGCCAAAATCAAACACGAGTGGGAGACCGGAACTGGGAGTCCAGTTTCAAGACAGTTGGTGGGAAAGAGCCAAATTACAGGTTAATTATTCCTCCTCTTGTGCCGCCTCAATCTTATGCAATTTAAAGTGCTCCATAGAATGCATTTCAGCAAAGCTAAACGAGCAAAATACTTTCCTGGTACTAGCGAGACCTGTAATAGATGTGCTTCTATCCCCTCTCATCTAGCCCATACCTTCTGGACATGTTCAAAATTAACAGGATTTTGGAAAAACCTTTTCAAAATCATGTCTGAAGTTCTTAGTAAAGATATTGCACCCTGTCCACTTATTGCCATTTTTGGAGTTCCCCTTAACTACCCTGAGTTCACTGAAATGAAGTTGAATGTCCTGTCCTTTGCCTCTCTCATTGCCCGTAGATGCATCCTTCTGCACTGGAAAATCGTCTAAGCCTCCAACAGAATGCTCTTGGCAGACTGATTTAATGTCATTCCTGAAATTGGAAAAAATCAAATTCTCTCTAAGAGGGTCGATTAAGACATTTTACATCACATGGCAACCTATCCTCTCATATTTTGATAAAGCCTCTACAGCTTCCATTGCTAGAAATTTTGGAAAAAATCAAATTCTCTCTAGGAGGGTCGATTAAGACATTTTATAATCACATTGGCAACCTATCCTCTCATATTTTGATAAAGCCTCTACAGCTTCCATTGCTTAGGAAAACACTTTCCCATCACGTTTTATCCAACTGTGCTTCTGTAATGGCGTCATGCATTTGAATAGTTTAAGATACTGAATATGCTCAATTATGTATGCTAGCTTTATACTATACACGCTGTAAAACACTAATTCATCCTGTAAAAAGTAGACCAGCAGGGGGGTGGGAGGGTGGGAGTTTTCAAATTATTTATTAATTAATTTATTTATTATAATTTTTTTTCTCGATGTTTATTTTATTTCTTTATCCAATCCAATCCAATCCAACTTTATTTAAATAGCACATTTAAAAACAACGAAGTTTACCCAAAGTGCTTTACATTGAGTCAAACACAATTTGAAAAACACAATAAAAACAGTAACAAAACAAATCAAGAACAAAGAAAATAAATAATTTAAGAGAAGTCATACAACTAAAATACGTGGTACTAAAACGCCAGGGAAAATAGATGCGTTTTTGAGGTGGGACTTGAAAATGGGCAGTGTAGGGGCAAGCCTGATGTGCAAAGGCAACTCGTTCCAGAATTTGGGGGCCACGACGGCGAAAGCCCTGTCCCCCCTCTGTTTCAGTCTAGCCTTGGGGACAGTGAGGAGAGAGTGGTCCGCCGACCTCAGAGACCGTGGTGGTGCGTACAGGTGCAGGAGGTCGAACAGATACTGTGGGGCCAGTCCATTGAGGGCTTTATATGCAAACATTAAAATCTTAAAATCGATTCTAAAATTCACAGGAAGTGAAGGGAGGCAAGGACTGGCGTAATATGCTCCCACTTCCGTGTCCCTGTCAGAAACCTAGCAGCAGCGTTCTGTACCAACTGTAAACGTGACAGTGAGGCCTTGCTGACACCAGCGTACAGGGCGTTGCAATAATCCAGACGGGTAGAGATAAATGCATGTATAACTATCTCAAGGTTTTTGAAAGAGAGGAAAGGCTTGACCTTAGAGCTGCATTAGCTGGAAAAAGCTAGACCTGACCACCGAGTTGATCTGTTTGTCCAACTTTAACTCACTGTCAAATTTTACCCCCCAGGTTGGTAACTATGGGTTTGACAAGGGAGTCGAGGGGGCCAAGGTCAGGGGGTGCAGCACCAGGACCACTAGGTCCAAACAAAATTACCTCAGTTTTGCTGTCGTTAAAATTCAAAAAATTCAAAGCCAGCCAAGCTTTGATATCCATGAGGCACTCTAGCAGGGCTCTAAGGGAGTTTGGGTCGTTGCGTTTCAGAGGCAGGTATATTTGGGAATCATCTGCATAGAAATGGAACGAGATGCCATGTTTTTTAATAATAGGGCCTAAGGGGAGCAGATAGAGAGCGAAAAGAAGGGGCCCAAGGATCGAACCTTGGGGGACCCCGCACGGGAGGGGGGCAGAGGAGGAGAAACATTCACCTAGGCTTACACAGAAGCTTCTGTCAGACAGATAGGACCTTAACCACTCTAGAGCAGTACCTTTTATACCAACATAATGCTCGAGGCGAGAGATGAGGATGTCATGGTCTACTGTATCAAAAGCAGCTGTAAGATCCAAAAGCACAAGAATGACAGAGTCCCCAGAGTCAGCAGCTAATAAAACATCATTAAAACCCTTAAGAGGGCAGATTCTGTGCTGTGAAGGGCTTTATAAGCTGATTGGAAAACCTCGAAAATGCCATGTGTACCTAGAAAGCTACTACTTTCTCAAAAATTTTAGAAAGAAAAGGAAGTTTAGAGATGGGTCTAAAATTAGAAAAAACTGAGGAATCCAGACCAGGCTTCTTGATCAAGGGCTGCACCACAGCATGTTTATGACATACTGGTACGTCACCTGATGTCAGGCTGCTGTTTATTAAAATTTGGATGTACGGTCCAATAGTATCCCAGACTTCTTTGAAAAAGCGAGGGGGAAGAGCATCAGAAGGGGAGCCTGAGGGTTTCATTTTAGCAGTTATTTTCTTCAGGTCAGAAAGGGACACAGGCTCAAATTTACTAAAAACAACAGCGCAAGTGAAAGGAATAGAAGGGTCATAAGAAGGGACAAAAATATGTACTCTAAGGGACGCTAGTTTGTCCACAAAAAAATGCAAAAAGGTTTCACAAGTTTTAAAAGACGCTTCTAAACAACTGGATTTGGGGGGGTTAAGAACAGAGTTAATAGTACTAAATAAAACATGGGGCTTATCACAGTTTTTTGCAACAATGTCCGCAAAATATTCAGTTTTCTGGGCTTTGACAGTTTCCTGATATTTACACCAGCTTTCCTTTAAAATATCATAAAACACCTGAAGCTTGTCTTTTTTCCACTTGCGCTCAGCTCTTCGACACTCCTGTCGGGCAGCACGAGTAATGTCGTTTAACCATGGCTCAGATTTAGGTTTAGTGCGCCTGGCCTTAAGAGGAGCGATGGAGTCAAGGATGTTTAAACAGATGGAAGAAAATTTGGAGTGTAACTCCTCAGTATTAAAACAACCTGAGGGCTGCATTATTATAGGCAACAGAGAACTGAGCAGTAGTGGAGGATGTAAACAAGCGACGGGTACGAGCAGGTGCAGGCTGAATAGTGATATGACAGGGAAGAGAAATCTCAAGTATAATGGGCATGTGATCAGAGAAAACAGCATCACATATCTCAACATTTGAAACAGGCATGAAACATGCCTCTTTTATTCTTTTGTTTGTATCTCTGTTTGGAAAACCAACATATGAAACTGGACATGCTTATACTTAAATGTAATATGTAATGTAAGTATGTTATGATGCCCAAATAAAACAAATAAAAATAAAATAAAAAAAAGGACAAGGTGTCCTGTAGATTACTGGGAATGCGGTAACGGTACGGTAGAGCGAGCGGATCCAAGGGAAAGGAACAAGAAGAATTAAACCGTACTGGGATTTAAGTACTGAAAGGCCTAAATAACGATAGAGATAACATAATATAGCAAATAATAAAAGCGCTAGAAGAGAAAAATAAGTATAATAACAATAGTAATAATAATAATAATAATAATAACAGTAACAATAATAATAATAATAATAATAATAATAATAATAATAATAATACAATAATTGATGATAAGAATAATAATTAGCAGGGTGCCCGGATCTAAAATGGGAAATAGTAATGCGGGAGTGACCGGGGCCACCAAGGTAATGTTGGAGAAACATGGTGAAATTGCACTGGAAGGGTTACAACATTGGCGGAAAAAGGGTTTTCCAGAAATGGGGAGTTTATGTTTCGAAGAATTGAAGGAATTAGAGGAAACGTTGCTGGAGTCGGAAAAAGAAAAAGAAAAGTGTGAAAACGTGTTGGTATGCATTTCATTTGTGGAAAGGAGAGCGTGAGTTGAGAAAAAAAAATCAGGAAGGGCAAGCGAGTGTAGAGAGGGTAGGGAACTTTAATCTGTCTGTCACCCGAACTACAGATCTGGACTTGGACCTAGACTGCCCCACGCATGCGAATGGTCCTCCGCCTGCACCCCCTCTGCAGCCACCCACCTACTACCACGCGCCAGCAGCCGCAGCACCCCCCAGCCTGTACCCAGACCTGGAGGAGGTCAAACCCACCCAGGGGTTGACCACCCGCAGTCAAACGCAGGCCCGGCGATCAATCCGGCTGGCTTACACACCAACCCAAGGGGGGAGCAGCCGCGGACCGATCGAGGGCCCGGATGGACACATCAGTCAAGGACGGAGAGGATGGACTGTTCCCCATGATTCAAGTTCTGAACCTGCAGGACGGCAGCCCAACATATGTCTTCCGCGCGTATAGGCCGAGCGATATTAAGGACATGGCCGAATGTCTGCCGGACCTGTCCGTTGCGCGGGGGGGGGCAGCGCTTGCCACGCCGATCGCTGAAATGGTCCAGCAACACAAACCATCCATCGTAGAAGTGGGTCAAGTCTGTGTGAGCCGACTAGGCTTACGATGGGGTCGCATACAAGGCGACATGCCTGCGAGAGACCAGCCTGATGTGATGTTCGATTGGGCCCAAGCAGCGCCATACCGTCTCTTGGTGGAAGGATTGTGTGAACGGGCCAGGGAAGCGTTCCCCCTTGTTAGAGACTGGACCGCTGTGCGAGATGTTAAACAGCGCAAAGGTGAGAAGGTGATCGACCTCTGACCGGCTGGAAAAGGTGTTCCAGACCCATGGGGGGATGGCCATGCCGATGGACAGACGAGACCAGACTCCGTACGAGGACGCCATCACGCACACTCTGCTGGACGCGTTGGATGAAAGTTTATTGGCGTTTGTAAAAGAGACATTGCATCGGCTGGTGTACCGCCAGACTCACTGTGATAGTGAATCACGCCAGCCATGCAGAAGATCTTCGAGAGAAACAGATGGACAAGAACAGCCAGAAGAGAGAAGCGGTAGCTACCTACTTTAGGTCTACCAGACCATACACAACCCTTCACCCAGACGGTGGGGGAACAAGATGGGTATATGACATCAGTACTACTACAGAAGCATGGGGGCAAGTTGCGTCCTGTTGCCTATTTTTCATCCAAGCTAGACCCAGTGGCAGCTGGTGTTGGGAGTTGTGGATGTATTAATCTTGTGGGCCAGTAACTTTCCACTCTGCTGTGTGGCCTACGTGACTAGTTAGCTGTTTGGCCTACGTGACTAGTTAGCTTCACTCTTATCTGTTTGCCCCGGGAGGCCTCTGAGACGCACTCGCAGGTGTTGTTGTGGGAACATGTTGTCTCTTCTATCTGGTATCCCTGCTTCAAGTTAACTGTCTGTCTGTCTGTTACATATCCACGTGGGGCCTGGTGTCCTGGCGTCTCCGGATTGGCTGTCTGGGGGGTTGGGACGGAAGGGTCTCCATGTAAGGCCTTGTTGTCCCTGCTCCCTGAATGGCTGTCTTAGAGGCGTTTCCATGTCTGCTTCCCTTGTTGATTTGTTGTGTCTATATGTAAATGTTCCTCTTCTTTTCCCATGCAAAATGTATATATGCTCTATGTATCTAAATAAACTTTGAATCATTCCTGGTGAGCGCGCTGCTTTGCTACAGACAATCCAGAACCTGAACCTGAACCAGAAGCTGAACTCAAGCCACAATAGATGACCACTCGAAACTGCGCATAACAGCTGGTTTACCACACTGTTTAAAGGCAGTGGCGGCGGCGGCAATGGCGGTTGCCGCCAGTAGGGGGCTAGTGGGTTACATGCCATTAACTTTGCTTGTACCCCACGAGGTTTCATCTATTCTGCTAACTCAGAAAACATCACACCTAACAGCATCACGATTCCTGTCATATCACTATGTGTTGCTGTCTATGTCTAACGTTGTGTTGCAGAGGTGTACAGTGTTGAACCCGGCCAGCCTGCTGCCTACCCCCGAAGATGGGGAGCCACACGACTGTGTGGCCACCATTAATGAACTGTGCACACCACATGTGGACCTGACAGCTACACCACTGCCATCGGGGACCGATGTATTGTATGTCGATGGTTCTAGCCGGGGGGAGACCCAACAACAGGTATTAAGGAAGTGGGCTATGCCATTGCCACGCAGGACTGCGTGGTGGAATCAGCTAGGTTACCCCCTCACCTGTCAACACAAGCGGCTGAACTGTTTGCCCTGACCAGAGCATGCATACTAGGAGGGTAAGCGAGTTACCATTTATACAGACAGTAGATATGCTTTTGCCGTTGTTCATGATTTCGGCACCTTGTGGAAGATGCGAGGGTTCCTCACATCCACAGGGAAGTGGATTAATCATTCACAATTGGTTGCTAACCTACTTGATGCTATACTCTTACCCACTGCCATCTCTGTTTGTCGATGTGAAGCACACACAGGGGCCAAGGACCTGGTGTCTAGAGGGAACGCCATGGCAGATGAGGGTGCTAAGGCGGCTGCCAAAGCACCACTCGCCTCCACCATACAGATGGCACAACTGACACCCTCGGTCACGGTTGAGGAATTGGCGAAAGCTCAGACCAAGGCAGTGTCTGCAGAGCGCCAGTTGTGGAAATCACCTGGTGCAGAGTATCGCAATGGATTGTGGTACGGCCCGAATGGGCGGCCGTGCTTCCCTAAATGTTTGTTTCCTATCGATGCTATCATGACACATGGGAAAAATCATGTGTCAAAGGGGGGAATGGTAGATAGCATCGATCGGCATTGGTACACACAAGGATTCTCAAATTACGCACAAAGTTTTTGTGCCAATTGCCTTGTGTGCGTCACAAACAATATAGGGAGGGGGCAGAAAGTCGGGCCAACCCATCACCCACCACCTTTGCTCCCATTTTGTGGAGTTGACACCATGTGAGGGAAAGAAATATTGTTTAGTAATAGGAGACATGTTTTCCAAATAGGTTGAAGTATTTCCCACCAAGGTGGCTGACTCTGCAGCCGTTGCTAAGGCCTTAATCACAGAAATCATTCCGAGATGGGGAATACCGAAGAAATTGCCCAGTGACAATGTTTCACATTTCGTGAACCAAGCCATTCAGCAGTTGTCTCAGTATGTGGGAATTGACCTGTGCACCCACTGTGCATACCATCCCCAAAGCTCGGGGGCAGTAGAAAGGGAGAACGGTACGCAAAAGAATAAACTGGCCAAAGCGATGGCAGACACAGGTTAAAGAGGCCTTAACACCATCCAAGGAAGGACAACTCCATGACCTACAACCAGGGGATTCGATCGTGGTAAAGGACTATCGGAGGCGGGCCTGGCACTCACCAAGGTCGTTGGGACCATTCCAAGTCCTGCTGGTCACCTCATCAGCGGTCAAGGTAGCTGAAAGGGCTACCTGGATCCAGGGCAGCCACTGTAAACGGGCACCACCACTGACGACCGACCCGACACCACAAGGTCACGACGGATCTAGCCCTGACAACGGGGCAGGATGACCCACCAGTTGCCACTGACACGTCACTCCATGGAGGAGCACCCCCAGGCCGGAGGACGACTCTCCAGCGGCCAACTCTTTAGGGGCCTTGCCATCCTTCCCCCCTACGTTGGCATCATCCTCCTCTTCATCACCTGCTTCAAAAGAATTGTCACTACTTGTTTCAAGGCCACAGAGACAATGATGAAGAATGTTCTTGTGATTGACCCTTCCGAGTATCCACTTCATGACATTAGAGTTGAAAGTGAAGCATCCAGCAAGTTCCTCCGTCGTTGTTTCCGCCCCTACATCCTTCTTTCGCTTGCCGTGTGTTGGCTCCCACAGCACTAATTTGCTTGCTGGGAGCTCTGGGTGCCTCTTGCAGTGACCGGCCAGCCTCATTCTTCTGGCTGTTATTTTCATACTTAACCTCGGTAGTCCCCCGTACAGACACTTGTTGGTAATGTGCTCGGTCGGGTTGATGTTCAGTACTACACGCAGCATTCTGGTGTAGTACCCGTCCAGAGACTTCTGCAGAGGGGGCTTCAGGGTCCAGCATTCACAGCCATAAAGAAGAACGGACTCCACAGTCGCATGGAAGAAGCTGATCTTAATATGCCGAGGGAGGTTGGAGTTCCACACACTGGCCATGCCGTTCAGAGCCTTCCATGCCAGCGCCTTCGTCACTTTAAGGTCTTACTCTGTTGAGTTGACCCATGAGCCCAGGTATTTGAAGTCAGTGACTTCCCTCAGAGCAGTGCCTCCTGTTGTTGCTAGAGGTGGATGGTCTGGGAGGATGTTGTAGGTCATGACCTCAGTTTTCGTGGCATTTAGCCTGAGGCCAACCTTGGCACACTCTGTCTCCACTCTGGTTAAGAGCTCCTGAGCTTGGTCCGCATGATCAGATAGAAGGCTGATGTCATCCGCATAGTCCAGGTCCGTTAGGACACAGCAGGGAATCTTCTTGACCTCTTGGGTGTAATGGTGAAGCCGAGATCCTGCTCCTGTCCATTGATGGCCTGCCTTAGTGTGTAGTCCAGGACTATGATGAAGAGGAAGGGGGCAAGGGTGTCCCCTTGTAACACCCCTGCCAGGATATCAAACTCCTCGCTGTTGCCATCAGGGGTCACTACCTTGGCTCTTGTGTTTGTGTACATGGTCCCTATGGCCCTGAGTAGGTAGGGAGGGACACCGTAAGCCTTAAGGATGTTCATCATCACACCTCTGTGTATAGAGTCAAATGCTTTCTTAAAATCTATAAAACACAAAACTGCTGTCAGGCTGTTCTTTTTCACCTCTTCGATAATCCTCCTTAAGGCCAAGATCTGGGTTACGGTGGACCTCCCCTCTCGAAAGCCATTTTGGTTTTCTCTCAAGTAGGGGTCGATGGCGCCCCGTATCCGGTTCATCATGCGGTTGTACATCTTTGCAGTGATACATGTCAGACTATTAGTTATCTGGCTTTGAGAGATCTCCGGATTTAGGAACAGGGATGATGTTAGAGAGAGACCATATGTCGGGCTGGCTGTTTTCCATCAGAGCAAGGTTGCAGAACTCCAGGATGATGTCGTCAAAGTCGCAGTTTCTAAGGACCACTGGGGGTATGCCATCCGGCCCAGCACTTTTCCCCTGCTTCAGGGTCACTCTGGCGAACTCCATCCATCCATCCATCCATTTGCGTCCGCTTATCCGGGGCCGGGTCGCGGTGGCAGCCGGCTAAGCAGGGCCATCCAGGCTTCCTTCTCCCCAGCCACGCTCTCTAGTTCCTCCTGGGGGATCCCGAGGCGTTCCCAGGCCAGACGAGATATATAATCTCTCCAGCGGGTTCTGGGTCTGCCCCGGGGTCTCCTCCCAGTTGGACGTGCCCGGAAAACCTCCAAAGGGAGGCGCCCGGGGGGCATCCTAATCAGATGCCCGAACCACCTCAGCTGACTCCTTTCGATGCGGAGGAGCAGCGGCTCTACTCCGAGCTCCCTCCGGATGTCTTAGCTCCTCACCCTATCTCTAAGGCTGAGCCCAGCCACCCTGTGGAGGAAACTCATTTCGGCCGCTTGTATCCGCGATCTCATTCTTTCGGTCCACTACCCAAAGCTCCGTGACCATAGGTGAGGGTTGGGAACGTAGATGGACCAGTAAATCGAAAGCTTCGCTTTCCGGCTCAGCTCCCTCTTCACCACAACGGACCGGTACAGCGCCCGCATCACTGCAGACGCTGCACCAATCCGTCTGTCCATCTCCCGCTCCATTTTGCCCTCACTCGTGAACAAGACCCCGAGATACTTGAACTCCTTCGCTTGGGGCAGCAACTCACTCCCAACCCGGAGGGAACACTCCACCGGTTTTCCGCAGAGAACCCATGGCGTCAGACTTGGAGGTGCTGACTCTCATCCCGACGCTTCACACTCGGCTGCAAACCGCCCCAGTGCATGCTGGAGGTCACGGTCTGATGTAGCCAACAGAACCACATCATCTGCAAAGAGCAGAGATGCAATTCTGAGGTCACCAAACCGGACACTCTCCTCACCTCGGCTTGCGCCTTGAGATTCTGTCCATGAAGATCACGAACAGAACCGGTGACAAGGGGCAACCTTGGCGGAGTCCAACACCCACTTGAAGAACATCTTGACTTTGTTGCCGAGAATACAGACGCAGGCTCGCGACTTTGTTCGTTTTTAGGGGACGGAATGGCACGTTACAAGGCCCCGGGTACCCATACTCCCGTAGTACCCCCCAACATGATTCCCCGAGGGGACAGCGCACTAGGCCTTCTTCCAAGTTCCACAAAAGACATGATAGACTGGATGGGCAAACTTCCCATGCGCCCCCCAAACAACCAACCTTGCGAGGTAAAGAGCTGTGGTACACTTGTATCCAACGGCCAGGACGGAATCCGCAATCTGTCCTCCTGGAGCTTGAGTATCGACCAATCGGCCGGAGCCTCCTTTCCAGCACCCTGGAATAAAACTTTTCCCGGGAGGCTGAGCAGTGTGATACCACCGATAGTTAGGAGCACACCCTCGTCCGTCCCTTTCTTGAAAATGGGGAACCACCACACCGCGGTCTGGCCACTCCAGGGTTCACTGTCCCCGACCTCCACGGCTTACCATTGACTAGGCGATGTCAGCACGACAGCCCGACAATGTCCAGAGCCTTCAGCATCTCAGGCGGAATTCATCCACACCTTGGCGCCTTGCACTGGAAGAGGAGCTTTGGACTACTTCAGCGACCTCTACAAGGATATGGGTGAGACTCCCCCCGAGTTCTTTCAGACTCTGCCTTCTTCCAGGACATCTGTGTCGGGGTTCCAAAGTGTTCTTCCACCGCCGCCGCAATATCCTCACCGTCTGGTCGCAGTTCTCCTCCCCGACTGAGCACAGCCTGAGCCAAGCCCTGCTTTCCCTTCCCCTTGAGTCGCCGGAACGGTTTGCCAGAACTCCTTTGAGCCCAACCGAAAAGCCTGCTCACATGGCCTCCCCAACTCCTCCACCACACCCGGCGTTTTTGCCTTTCAGCAACCGCTGAAAGCTGCGGTCCTCTTTGGCCTCCCGGTCCTTGTTGCTGTTTCAGGAGACCCCTGGGCCAACCAGGCCCGAAAGGCCTCCTTCTTCAGCCTGACGGCTTCCTTCACCGCTGGTGTCCACCAACGGGTTCTTGGGTTGCCGGCCACGACAGGCCCAACCGACAGCCTTCTGACCCACAGCTTCCGAGCTGGCAGCCCCTCTACCAATGGAGGCTCTGAACATAGGCCACTTCATTGTTCCATGTCCCTTAAACCTCCCCCGGGATGCACGAGAAGTTTCTTCCGTGGTGGGAGTTAAAAGGGACCCTACGGACAGGGGCTTCCACCAAGGACAGTTCCCAGGTTCAACCCTCACTACACGTTGGGTTTACCAAGGTCTGTCTGGCAGCCTCCCGCGCCATTTGTGATCCAACTCACCACCAGTGGTGATCCAGTGACAGCTCTTTGCTCCCCTCTTCACCGAGTGTCCAAAAACTTGCGGCCGCAGATCTGCTGATACCGATTACAAGTCGATTCCAGCGACCTTTGGCCTACGTGGTCCGGTACCAGGGTACACTTGTGAACCTGAAACCATTGGTGTTTGTTTATGGCGCCAGTCCATGACTAGCACAGGAAGTCCAATAACAAAACACCACTCTGGTTCAGGATCGGGCAGGCCGTTCATCCCAATCCACTCCCCTTCCAGGTTTCTCCATCAATTGCCCACGTGTGCGTTGAGTCCCCCCAGTAGAACTATGGAGTCCCCGGACGGAAACCCTTTCCAGGCATGGTCACCCAAGGACTCCAAGAAGCCGAATACCTCTGAGCTGCTGTTTGGTTGCGTAGGCCACACACAAAACAGGTCAGAGCCTTTCCCCCAGCGACTTGTTAGTCGCATGGAGGTTGGTAGTTTTGTTAAAGGGGGCCATCGTTCAATATTGAGATCCGTAAGGGACTGAGGTATCTCCTCCTTCGCTCCATCCACTGTCAGGTGGGTGCCTAGGAGGTTCTGGAAGTGAGTAAACCAGGAGGACACTCTCTCCTCCGGGCTGTTGCCTGCAACCCGGCCCTCCTTAGATCTTTTACGTCCACTCATCTCATTTATGATCTTCCACGACTCTCCATACTGTTGTTCGCCATGTGCTGCCTCCACTCTCTGCACCTTCTCCATCAGCTCCTCCCCCTTGATGTTATCGTACCTATTGAAGAGAAGCTGTTTGGCCTCATTCAATACCTCACGACTCTCTGCAGTCCTCTCGCGATCGTAGCTTTGGCGCGCTTCCTCCAGCTTTTCCCGCGCCCCCACGACCTCAGGATGCCTGGGACTTGGGGAGGCTCTGATCTTCGCCATCACTGTATGCCAAATGTATGATTATTATTTATTTTAATTACTTCTTGGTTTTCTGTTTAGATCTTCTAAATGTTGCTGATTTTAGCGTTATAATTATCAGCTACCCCAATCCACAACTGAATCTCAGGGTTTTTGTTTAAAAGATTGCTGCTGTACTTATATAATGTACTTGAATGTTTTTATGCTCATTATGTACCCATTAACTATCTATTAACACTGTTTGTAACTCCACTTCATGATCCAAGACACTTTCGTTTATGGTGTCATTCGTAACCTTTACTCTTTTCCTGTAATTGGGCCATTAGGACAGGAAAGGAGAAGTTTATCAAGTCGTACCCAGTAACAAAGGACTCAGTCTCTGCTGTTGAATAATGCCCATAGGAAGGGCATGATTCTGTATGACATATGTGACTAACAATTCTTTATTTCTTTATTATATTCTATATATACATCTTCTTTATTAATAACTCTTTATTTCTTTAGCAATGCATAATCCTGTGTAGCATTTTATTGACTGCATGTGTTAGAGATAAGCGGTTATTTGACAGACAACACCAAACGAAGGGCCTGTTACCGTGCAGCCATTGAATGTATAAAAGGCCTCGTCTGCAGCAGAGATGAAAATAGGACTGGGAGTTGGCACACTCACAGAACACACGTTTCCTGCGTACACAGAATGTGAACTAGGGGTTGGGCCCCATAAACAATTTGATTTATAATTCTTTAAGATTTAAAAGATTTATTCCTTTTTCATTCATTGATTTTTATGTTCCTTTTAAACTTTTATTATTATTATTGTACTTTTCTATATATTTTGTGTTAGCATTAGGGACTAATGCTATGGACTTTATAAAGTTTATTTTCAACAGTGAAGACACCACGTGAAAGACCTTGATACTTTGTAGCTGAGACAATTGCAGGGAGCTGAGGGGCCCCATGCCTGTGTTCACCTTACAGCACCACGCTTCAGGTAGAAAGCGGTAATGTGGGGTACCAAAACCCTGCCACGTTTTCAGGTAGAAAGCGCGTGGGGTCCCAAAGCCTCGCATCTTCACCAACACCACCACACACACACATCTCACCCTTTATGATTCCTTAATATTTATGAAGCATTGTGATTAATGTATAATTGTATGATTCCTGCTAAATTCTGACAATTAATGATTTTGTGTATCTTTTTTGGTAATGTTTTTCAACACATATGACAAAGGGGTCGTGAACTCGAAAGCAGGCCCCATTTCCTGTGTTTTTCCTATTACCCAGGGGTTTCACATGCAGGCAAGGCATGGACATTGGGGGGTACGTTGAACAACCATTACACAGTTTATTTAGTTATTATTTTTTATTGTCATTATTTATTGAAGTGTTTTTTTAACAATCCATAATCATGGAAATTTTTTCTATATTGCAATATAAGATTTTTATTTTTCTTTAACACGGCACTTGGAACTTGTCCGTGAACCGATTCCTTTCTTTGACAATAAAGTAGATACGGGGCCCCCCGCCTTCGCCATTCAAGAGCCTCGTATACGACCCAAATAGTCCCCCGCTCCTTTGCTTAGAGCTTTAGGTGTTAGGTTTCACACCTTTAAAAAAACAATTGAAGGATCCTGATATTACCAATTACCGAAAGGAAACCGTGATTTCTCGTGTGTTTTTTGTTTTTGTTATTTTTTAATTGTTTATTTTTTATTATTATTTACCAAGGTTTGAAACCATGACAATGAAGATACCACCCACACACTCCTTTAGTTGTTGTTATTACCATTGAAGTGTTTTATACTTAATTGATTCTATTATTTGTTGGGTAAACATATAACCACTTCTTAACGATATTAACATGTATTACCATTAATTCTTATATTTATGAAGTGTTTTTCTTAATTTGCATAATTATATAATCCTTGATAAAACGTATGACATGTGTTTACCATAGATATTAGATATTATGAAATGTTTTGTTTAAAGCATAAAATTCTTATTATTATGAAATAGTTTGAGTATTGCACAATTTCTATATTCTTATGTCACTGAAAAGGCCAAAGAACTATTTCTTGGGAACCTTAATCTTTTGTACCAAAGACGCTTACCATGACAAAGCATAAATTTCTTGTTGCTTCTTGGAGACCTATTTGGTAACCAACAACAAAACACGAGGAACCTGTGTACCGCCGAAAGTTGTGATATTCGAAACTAGGGGGCCCCAAGCATGTGTATACAATGGAAAGTACGGAGAATGCGACCAAACGGGGGCGGTAGAAAAAAACTTATATTCTGCGAGGCTGCGCCACAAAGAGGGGACATGTAGCCTACGTCCCGGCCAAAGGTTGTGATGTACGAACTAGACGCCCCAGACATGAACCTGTTTATGGCATGGGAATTTACCAGGACGATGCGGACGGGCATTTGCATAAAAGAAAAAAAAGGCGTGATATTGCAAATCTGGAAAGCCCATGGCATAATTCTGAACGCAGTGGAAAGTTTCATGGACGCTGACGGGTATTTTGAAAAAAAAATGGAAGATTACGAAGGGCCTGCCGCGGCGGCCAGGTTACCACATTTTGGGCTATAAAGGGTCCGAGCTCCGGAGGCGGTGTACGAGCAAGGCTCCTAGCTTCAAGACTTTGAGACGCAGACAAGCAGACGAGAGAGATTGATTTTAGAACCCTGAATTAGGGGATACCTAGAATAGGACACTTCTAGATAGAGAAGATAATTTAGATAACTTTTGAATAACATACATCGCTCGACTTTTTGCTTTATTATTAGTTAAAGCTATTATTTTGATTGAACTCTTTTTAACAAAAAAGAATTAAAACTTAATCCCACCTTGCCAAATAAGGAACTGGGATTAAAACCAAAACCGGGTGTTAGAAACGCAATCCATTATTGAGGCCCTTCTCCAAAGACCATCTGAGATATTGAAGACCGAGGACATCGATCGACACCAGCGCCCCCGAAGGTGAGTCCCATGGAAGCCTAAACGGGATTACAAGTGCAGTTGGTTTAGTGGTTATTGATTAGACCCTCATCTGTAATAAACCGTTGGCCTGAGGAGTGCTCATATGTAAGGCTATTTACAGGAAGTAAGTCTATATATGGGGGGAGAACTTTGACAAGTGGGGTCACCAAAACAATATTCCTTTAACGGATAACTGCCTAACCTTAGTAGGAAAGGGAACAATTAATATCCCGCTTAATTGAAATGGAGGCCTAAATTACTGAGTGCGATAAAAACTCCCCAAAAGGACGCGAGGTATATATTAGGTTTGGTTGTTGACTAATAAACGGTAAGCGTTTAGTCCTAATTCTGCAGGAATACGGATTAAATCATTTTACAATCGATAGGTAAAACCGCGTATTGTCGCCATTTAGTTAAAATCGGCCGGAGAGTGGGTGAGGCGGAGACACGGCCTCGATCATCCCTGAGATCCCCTAATAACACGAGCCAACGCGCAACATGTAACCCGCTTATGTCGCATAGTTAACAGAGGCCAGAGAGGTGGTGGGGCAGAGGCATAGGCCTCGACCATCCCTGAGATTCTCTAGTAGCATAGCGAACACGCAACACTGCTAAGAATCACAATGTGGTCAGAGTAACCGACTCCTAAGTTGCACTGTATCATGTATAACGGTTGATTGTGTGATTAAAAAATTATCAAATGTGGGAGTGTAATGGGAAAAGTCCATATACGGCTTTTTCAGGCATTATTTCCTTTGATGGTGTTAGGGTGTTCTGGTAAGACCCAGGCGCACAGCAATGGAGGAGGCGTAAGATCAAGTTCAAGCCCCGAGGGTCTTGGGGTTGCCACAAAAAAGGGATGCCACAAAAGTAATGGGAGGAAAAAGATAGGTGCCACAAAAATAGTTGCCACTAAATAATAAAGTCAATGTGCTCGCGGGAGCTGTAGAGGGTTGTAGGTGGAGCAGGGTGAGGGCTCTGCAGGTTAGCACGGCTCAGCAGAGGGGGTCCGGGATGCTGGAGAGACGAGGAGGAGAAGGAGGGTGAGTGATAATGATCACAGGTAAGGCAAAGGCAAAAAACAGGGTTGGCACAACAACTGCGTAAAGTTAGTTGGCGAGAGAAAAAGGCACTACAATCACTAGAGCAAAAGTAGGCTAAGGGCTATACGTTACCACCGGTAGGTTATGGTAAGATCTGGCCATGAGTGGAGTGCAGACCAGGTTCTTGTAGGGTTGAAGGTGATTGCAGACAAGGGACAGGTGCGGTGATTAGGAATGAGGAACAGGTGAGCAGAGCCGTGCTGTGGAAGCGTCATCGCCGCTCCTGCCGTTGTGCATGCGCCGACGTGCTGGGAGCGTCGGGATCCAACTCGGAGTCAGAGAGGTGAGAGGAGTGGGAGGAGCCTGCCAAGAGGACAGAACCGGCGGGGGACGGGGAACGTGAGAGCCTGGTGGGTCCATTGTGGGTCTGTGAGAGGAAACCATCAGACCTCAGCTCTTCAGATCTCAGCTCTCCACTCTTATTAAGTTCCACGACACGAGTTCAATTTAAATATTGCTTCTGTAATTAACAAGTTAAAGCCAAGCTTTAAAATGGCACATTTATTGTATTTTCATATCTCTGAAATTCAGTGGTCGAACTGAATGATATGTGTTTTATCGTCGTGCCGATAAGAGGCTTACAGGGAAAATCTAAAAATAGATCAACAAACGTGTTTGGTGGCCACTGGTATACATTGGTTTCACCCTTATATTTGGGCCGCATTTAAAAGATATCTTAGAATAATAATGAAGCTGTTGAGCTCTTCTGAAAAGAGGAAGTTCATGCAAATTAACTCCATTTTCTGTTTTGTTTCATCTGCTAAATTGTAGGTTCCTCTCTCGCTCAAGTTTAAAACTTTTATAATCTATCGCAAACTTCAACCACACGTGGATTTTTAAGGCATGCTAACATGCTTGTGGACGGGGAAAGGACAACAAAAATGTGATAGCTGACTATTTCATGCATTTATTATATTGATGAATCAAATATTAATAAGAGTCTCTGTGAAAAATATCTTTTACATTCGCATACACATTAATATTAATGCCATTATGTAGAAATCTCACATTCTACTGCTGGCAAAAAATGACACAGAATATTGAAGAATTCAAGAAATATTTTTTAATATCTGACTATAATCTAACAAGGCAGCAGCAGCAAAGCTGGTGTGAAATGTCCTTTTGAATTCAGGTCACGAGAGGGGATCTTTTGAGATGTTCAATTGATCTTTTTATCCTATTTATCATCATAACTTCATTTTGACTTTTTATCCCATTATTTCATCATTTGTGTGTGTAAAAGCGGCTCCTAGACTGGCGAAGCACGGGGCAGGTTTAGACTCTGGAACCAGCGGGAGACATCCGGATACGTCCGTGTTGTTGCATCCTGAATATTTCACACACGCACACACACGCACACACACACACACACACACACACACACACGCGCAGCAGAAGCTCACTCGCATCAACAGACTGGATGTATTTGAACCCCCTCTGACTGAACTGTTGGCTGTCAACCCGGTAGCGTACAGCGCCTGCAGCGTCTGGCTCCGTCTCCCCTCCAGCCGGGCCCGACTCTGGCAGCTGCAGGTCAGAGCTGTCACTCTAGAGGGCAGCAAACACTCAGCCAGCGCCGGGTGGAGCGGGAGAGCTTCCCTTCCCTTGCCCAGATGTTTGCCATCAGCTGGGCACCCTCCTCCTCCTCCTCCTCCTCCTGCTCCTCCTCCCACCCGTCTGGGTGTCACCAACAGGCTGGGGGCGGGCCTTAGGAAGTTAGATAACGGTTCATCGGAGTATCTAATATTTCAAAATAAAAGTGTGATGCTTTTTGAAGATCCCCTTGACATAATATAATTTATGGCCCAGAATCCATTTGAATCCGTTTGTTCATGATCTTCAAACTGTGTGTGTGTGTGTGTGTGTGTGTGTGTGTGTGTGTGTGTGTGTGTGTGTGTGTGTGTGTGTGTGTGTGTGT
>PIJE02002175.1:4619-12119 GCA_002895965.2 Coryphaenoides rupestris
TCGTTCTCGTTTCTTGCCAGCGCTTAGCGACCGAACCGTTCCTCATCCAAGCAGCGGCGGTTGATAGAAAGCAATCGAGAATTTAGCGTGGATTAGCAGTTGGCTCCCCGCCCTCCCCCCACCCTCCCCGCCGGCCCCCCGCCGGCCCTCGCTATTGGCCAGACGGTGGTCTCACCTGGGTAAACAGATTTGCTGAGTGTGATTGTGTTAACCCCCGGGATGAGCGGGGCCCCTCCAGGGGGACACTCTGACTCCTCTGACTCTTCCACTTTTCAATGCTAGAATCGGTTGAATGGCAGCCATTCTTGTTGTATGACAAAGTAGGAAAACGTTTTTTGATGAAATACAGCATATTTTTATAACTTTTAACAATGGCTGTACGTGTGTGTGTGTGTGTGTGTGTGTGTTTGTGCATGTGCGTGTGTGTGTGCGTGTGCGTGTGTGTGCGTGTGTGTGTGTTTGTGTGTGTGTCACGGGCACCCACCTGGAAGGCGGTGAGCCGAAGCGCGTTCTGTGTCCGTTATTTCGTCAAATCTAATTTCCAAACGTTGACGGCTGAGGTCAGATTTCTTCACACTAACGACACTTTTTTGCTCTTTTACGCGGGAAAATGGTTCTGTTCCTCCTCTATAGATCCGTCATAAACAAACGTACGCGGCTCCGCGTCGACGGATCAATATCGCCCGCGAGATCGATAGCGAGACAGGCAAACTGCTCGTCTGTGGCGGTATTTTCATTCTCGGTGGTGGGACCCGGAGAGAGAGAGAGAGAGAGAGAGAGAGAGAGAGTTTGGGAAAAAAAGAAATCAATTTTCCTCTCTTTCTATTTCATCACCGCTAAATTACATTTCTCTCAGTGGTCCAGTGTCCCCGCCGTCGTTCACCGCCCAGACCGCGCTCCGGTGTGGATCCGGCCGTGGAAAATGTTCCTCTCTGAACGTCCGGCGAGCTTTTAAATCTTCTCTCCGCCGCTAGAGGGAAGTAAAATAAGGTGCAGGGGGGGGGTGCCTTGTCTTGGCTGCTCCCTATAGGGGCCACCTCTCCTTGCGTGGCAGGTAGATGGGATATGGGCGTTGGACTTTATCTGTGGTTATTACACCGGCACGCACCCAGACCGAGGCTCGGTTAACATTTGTATTATTTGGCGATTTACCGTTTTTCACGCTCACTCGACCGTCGACGGCGGCGGTCGAGTGAGCGTGCAAAACGGTCTTCGGGATTTGAACCAAAGCAAACCAAACATCCAAACCGCGAGATTAGCTCGTCACTGGTTCTTCTCTCTCTATATATATATAATGTATAAATACAGATACAAATCTCTCTTCTTGCTATTTTATATTTGATCTTTTTGACTCGTACTGTCGCCTGTCATGTCACAAATCTTTCACTGTTCAGAATGGCCCCTGAGTTATGATGAAGAACGTGTGACAATAAAACACTTTGACTTGACTTTGACTTGACTTTGACTATTGCTGGTCGGTCGTGAGGGATTCCTCCAGGGCTCTGAATGATGAGGTACACGCCTCCCCGCTCTCCGTAGAGACACTAAAAGAGTCGTACTGTTTGTGAACAACTGGGTCTAGATTACTTCCTTCTAGTCCACTTTAATATTTCCTATAAGTCAGCAGTTTCTCGCACACATCAGAAAGTTTTAAAAAAAAAATGCGTCCCACATTGTAATGTCCCTGAACACACACACACACACACACACACACACACACGTGTACACACACACACACACACACACACACAGGTATTATGATCTATGGCCACAGAGTTGTACCACAGGCGATGAAATACAATGCGAGACTAAAAGAGTCTCGGTTGCGCATTCTGTCCTAATTGGGGAGTCAGCAGGACACACAGTGCAGCATCAGCTGGGAGCTGTCAGGCGGGCGGCTAAACAGCTTTAAGAACAAAACCACCTCCTCCTCCTCATACGACGAAGACGGTTGTTCTTTTGGTTGTTTTTTTTGCCGCAGTTGCACAAAGTCATTACTGAGCTGAACTCAAATGCTCAGCAGACACGCGGCGGCGACACAACAGAAACGCTGCGGTGTGTGATTGTGACAGACCGGAAGGAGCGGGAAAACGTCCAAAAAAATTAACCGTAATATGTAATATAATGATGAGATGGCTCACGTGTTATTCTTTAAGGGACGTATTACGCCGCCAGGTGTGAGCGTGATTATACCCGCGAGTGACTACCGTCTAGTGACATCACCAAGTGGAACGTTCCACCTAGGATGCCACCTTACAAGGGTATAGTGACTGGATAATCAGGTGCCTGCGGTACAGTTCCGCTGTGGGGCAGGTGGCGGAACTGATCAAGTAATCATGACGGACGGTCCTGGCCTGCTAGGAGAGGTTAGACCTGTTGCCATCGATGGAAACCACATCCAACCACATCCACGCGTCCTACAGGTCTACTGACCCCCCCCTGGGTTCACTTTATTACGACTAATCACGAGTCATGAGGCTTCGGGAGATGCTTTTATACCGATGGACTACGGGAGTCGAGGCTTTGGACATTCGGGATCGAACCAAGAACCTTTAAGGCCTCTGTACGATTATTTTGAAATGCGGAGTTGGAAAAGTCACTCCGAATCCGGTGCATCCGAAAAGCCCTCCCTCCCGGGCCCCGCCCCCCTCCTCAGCGATAGGGTAGTCTAGGATGGTATGAAGGGGCGGGGGGGGCGGGGCTTGGAGGCCGATGCCAGATCTCGGTAGGTTGACGGGCACTAGCCTCCTATACTCCAGTACCGCCCCCCAATATCGGCCAGTTCTGTGGAACTATACGAGGTCGAAGTCGAATTCGGGCGTCCGATTTGTTCTGATCTCTTCGGAACACTTCGGAAACAGCACACAGAGGCCTTGAGTCAGCAAGTCGAACACTGATAGCGGCTCCACTGCAAGTGTCAATAATTGAGTGTCCTTTAGTGCTTGGATAGCAACCTCTTGTCCATCACCACTGTCTTAAGAAGATGACCACACGCATGTTCCCTTAAGTCCTGCCCTGTTGTGTAGCGCGTCGCAGCATTGATGACACCTTTGTGTGACAGTAGGCCACTGCAGAGGCACGGACGCACACACACACACACACACACACACACACACACACACACACACACACACACACACACACACATAGCAACAAATACACAAACATAGCAACAAATACACAAACATAGCAACAACATAGCAACAAATACACCAACATAGCAACAAATACACAAACATAGCAACAAATACACAAACATAGCAACAAATACACAAACATAGCAACAAATACACCAACATAGCAACAAATACACAAACATAGCAACAAATACACAAACATAGCAACAAATACACCAACATAGCAACAAATACACAAACATAGCAACAAATACACAAACATAGCAACAAATACACCAACATAGCAACAAATACACAAACATAGCAACAAATACACAAACATAGCAACAAATACACCAACATAGCAACAAATACACAAACATAGCAACAAATACACAAACATAGCAACAAATACACCAACATAGCAACAAATACACAAACATAGCAACAAATACACCAACATAGCAACAAATACACAAACATAGCAACAAATACACAAACATAGCAACAAATACACAAACATAGCAACAAATACACCAACATAGCAACAAATACACAAACATAGCAACAAATACACCAACATAGCAACAAATACACAAACATAGCAACAAATACACCAACATAGCAACAAATACACCAACATAGCTACAAATACACAAACATAGCAACAAATACACAAACATAGCAACAAATACACCAACATAGCAACAAATACACAAACATAGCAACAAATACACCAACATAGCAACAAATACACAAACATAGCAACAAATACACAAACATAGCAACAAATACACCAACATAGCAACAAATACACAAACATAGCAACAAATACACAAACATAGCTACAAATACACAAACATAGCTACAAATACACCAACACCAACGAGATGAGGAAAACATCGCAATTGTCTCTTTTTTATCTGTACCCTGCGAGCGCCTGTGTGTGTGCGTGTGTGTGTGTGTGTGTGTGTGTGCGTGCGTGCGTGCATGTGTGTGTATGCACAGGTGGCAGCAGGATGTCACCTGGTGACTCGACGGAAGCCAAGGTCAACCGCTGTCATGTTATATTAAAGGAGCAGACGATAACGCGGCGGCCGCAGCCTCGCTGGTTTTTAATTTGAGGGGCTCAGCGGACGCCGGCGAGAGTCATCGGGGGCCATCGGCGAGGTTTCCCCGCTCAATCGCTCGCTCGCTGGCTTACGATTACGAGCGGAGGGCCGGGGGAGAGGGGTCGCCGATTTTTCAGTGTTGAACACGGCAAAGGGAAAAAACCCCCCCCCCAAAAAACATGGCCGTCTCTCACTCTCTACTCTCGCTCTCTCTCTCTGGTGGCGCGGTGCCGACGAAGCTGTGAAGAAATACGAGTGGCGCGGCAAAATGCGACAGGCGCCGCGAAGACTGCTAAACGCCGCCGCCGCCGCCACGACGATGAGGATGATGACGATGCCGACGGCCACGTCACATGTCTCGCCGTAAAGAAGAGAAGAAACAGGAGAGAGGAGAGAGAGAGGAGAGAGAGAAGAGAGAGTTGCGGGAATATCCTCCACGCGCCAAGTGAGGGATAAGGAGCGACGCGGTGCTGATGGGAGCCTCGTTTTTAGTACCCCGAGATGGGGGGTCGACACGAGATGGAGGTGGGGAGGTGGTGGTGGGGGGGGGTACTGGCATGGGGCGAGATGGCTATGGGAGGCTCTCGTAACGTGATGTATTAGTTGTATCATTTATAGTGGTGGTGTACTGTTCACGTGTATAGAGACGTTTTGTAGGCGGGTGACTGGCTTTGCCACACCCCATCTAATCTCTCCATTCTCCACTCTCTCTCTCTCTCTCTCTCTCTCTCTCTCTCTCTCTCTCTCTCTCTCTCTCTCTCTCTGTCTCTGTCTCTCTCTCTTTCGCGCTCTCTCTCACTCTGTCTCTCTCTCTCTCTCTCTCTCTCTCTCTCTCTCTCTCTCTCTCTCTCTCTCTCTCTCTCTCTCTCTCTCTCTCTCTCTCTCTCTCTCTCTCTCTCTCTCTCTCTCTCTCTCTCTCTCTCTTGCTTTCTCTCTGCCTCTCTCTATCTCGTGCAAGCACTGCCCTGTGTCCCCTCTGCCTACGAGTACACACAGGCGATGGTAACAATAGATTCAGCTCATCTCTCTCTCTCTCTTTCATTTTCTCTGCATATGCATCTGTTCTGTTTGCTTGGCCTTCCTTCTTCTTCTCCTTCTTCTTCTTCTTCTTCTTCTTCTTCTTCTTCTTCCTCCCCTCCATGTCGTCCCCTCCTCTCCTGTGGTGCCTGCTCGCTCTGCGCGGGCAGATAGCCAGGGGGAGATGGCTACTTAGAATTGCATTAAATGGCTGTTGAAAGAGCACTCGGCTCGGCCTAAGTAAATGTGGTCAGGACCATTTAAGTTGCGCATTGTTTGGGAATGGATTACTCTTGATGGAACAGTAAAAGAGAGAGAGAGACGGAGAGAGAGAGAAGTAAAGAGGGAGAGAGAGCAGAAGGGAGGGAGAGAGAGCGAGAGAGAGAGAGGCAGTGAGAGAAAGTAAGTGATAGAGACACGGAGAGAGAGCGGGAGGGATGGAGAGACAGTGAGAGAGAGCAGGATGGAGAGAGAGACAGAGAGAAAGAGTGAGAGGGAGGGAGGGATGGAGAGACAGTGAGAGAGAGCAGGATGGAGAGAGAGACAGAGAGAGACAGCGATGGAGGGAGAGTGATTGAACATCAGTGTTGTGGGACGACAGACAGGAGTTGTTCCTCTTCTCTGGCGGTGTCTCCGTTACGTGAGGAGGCCTCAACGTCAGCTGACACCTGGGCGTTCAGCACCATGGTTAGCTGTGTCATGTCTTCAGTGTGTGTGTGTGTGTGTGTGTGTGTGTGTGTGTGTGTGTGTGTGTGTGTGTGTGTGTGTGTGTGGCTCACCTGTATATGGGGACACTGTGTGTGTGTGTGTGTGTGTGTGTGTGTGTGTGTGTGTGTGTGTGTGTGTGTGTGTGTGTGTGTGTGTGTGTGTGGAATTGTAATGACTGTTTTGGCTCACACACATCAGGTGTGTCCCCTGGTCATGGATCAGCCCGTCACAAACACACACACACACACACGCACACGCACACACACACAGGCACACATCACGCATGTTGGCAGGTGATAACACAGAGAAAACACTATCTGATTGACCGCCTGTTTATCCTTCAGCGAGGAAAGCTGTCACACGCACACACACACACACACACACACACACACACACACACACACACACACACACACACACACACACACACACACACACACACACACACACACGCAGCTGTCAGTGTGAAGCTGTGTGACAGTCCGACCACATCCTGTGCTGCGGTCCGACTGCACTATTACTACCTGACACACTTACACTTACAAACCTGCCACAGCCGGTCACGACCTGGGTGGACCGGTCAGAACCAGTCACACACCAGTCATACACCAGTCATACACCAGTCATCCTCAGTGTTGACAACAAACAGGTGACAATTTGAACTCTTGCGCCCGAAAACCATATTTTGTTGGACACCTTGTATATTCTTTACTAAACGTATCTTACCTATATTGTTGTTCTTTCAGGCTCATACATTTACATTTATTACTTTGATTATTCTATTCTTTTTATTCTTATGCTGTTGGTATTTTTGAGCAACCTCTGGCACGAGAATTTCCTTCGGGATGAATAAAGTTCTGTCTTATCTTATGTTATCTTATCTTGTCATCGTGGGGCCTTTTTATGTCGGATGTGATCGCTTTTGTCTCTCTGAGCATAATTGAAAACGCAAAAGTGTGGTCGTGTTGTTCCAAGAGGCGGCATCATTTAAGAACCCTTAAAGACCTCTTTAGAAAAATAGCGCCGATGCATAAAATGCCGTCACGGACTCGGTCGTTAGTTGGCGGAGACACTCTGAAATTACACTTAAAATGTCATTGTTTTCAAAGAGCAATCAGCCCGAGTTGCGTAACATCATTCATTTCCTTCAAGGTCTTGTAGCTCCACCGTTCTGATGCGGTTTGACACACTTGGCATTTATTAGTATGCAGATTTATAGTCGCGAGCACATCAGGAAAACAACGGGTGTGCGCTCGATATCGTCACGTCGACTTTGTTTAGACGTCTCCATTTGCATATTATTACGCAAATTCACCTCGACGCCGTCGCACTTAAGGGAGTACGATGAAAGGTCAAAGTCCGTCGCGCGAACATCAAGTGTTTCACCAGGTTCTCGATGGCGTCTGTATTTCTTTGTTTTTCGATGTTTCTTTTTTTGGAATATATCCGCGAAAACTCCATTCAGATTTTTGGGGTGTTTTTTTATTTCGGTCTTTTTCCTTCTTTACTTTGGAGCCGTAAAGCTGCCGTCTGTACGGAGTAAAATC
>PIJE02002175.1:17119-22119 GCA_002895965.2 Coryphaenoides rupestris
AAGTGCTATAAAAATGCAATTATAGTTTTGGGGGGTCGGGGGCAGAAGAGTCTAGTGGTTTTGGTTTGGTTGTTCAACTCCTTGCTCCAAGGTACTGGGTCCTGGTCTATGTGTCGGCGTCCTCGAGCAAGATGCACCAACAAGCCCTCCGTGCTCCTCGATGATACGAATATGAACCGAATGAGAGAATTTGCTGTGGATTTCAGTCTCACTGCTAAATAGCGTGCGCAGCTCGGCTCTTCCAAATCCTTCCTGACCGGCCGGGAGGAGGCTTCCCCCCCGAGCGGCGGGGAGAACCACGACTGCGCCTCGATGTCGGGGGGAAGCAGAAAGATGATCTCTTTGTTCGCTCCAGTCGAGCCCCTTTTTTTCCCCCTCCTGAACCATCCAGTTTGCTACCCTCCCCTGGAGCACACCATCACGCTCCAACCCCCCCCAAACCCAAACCACAGCTCCCAGCTCACCCGTTAGGCAGCCGGTCCTCTCAGCGGGGGAACCTCTGGCTGCTCTGAAAGGAGACTGTGATTAATCACAACACACTGACACACACACACACACACACACACACACACACACACACCAAAAAACCCCCATATTGGCTTACTTGAGAAACTCATAAGCGCTCGTTGAAACAGGCCAGACTAATATTTCCGCCGCGCAATTATTATTATTATGCAAGGCTTGGTGGCTGCGGTGGCTGTAAAGCCAACAGGGCCCGTCACCCTCCATAAACGCATTACTCAATGCATTGTGATTAAATATTCCCAGCGCAATATCTCTGCCCCGGCTCAGCGGAGCCCAGGGAGAGGAGGGCCGCGCTGGGAGCCGAGGTTAAGAAATGATTATACTTAGCACCTTTATTTCTTATGAAGTTATTACTTATTCCCCCGGTTAACCTTTTTTTTTCAGGTGGGGGGTAGGAGGGGCGGGGGGGGGGGCGCGGTGCGTATTAATCCTACGAGCGACTGGCGGCGGGGGTGAAACATCTCGACGAGATAAAATCTGGAAATACAACGGGTTGTCGGTTCGAAATTGGGAAATAGTCGCACCAGCTAAAATGGTAATGAAAGGTTCATATACCGTGTATGTATGTATATATATATATATATATATATATATATAATATAATAGGTCCTATAATATTAATCATAATTGTTGTGTCCACCTGGACATTTCCACGCGAGACTAAAACGTTATTTATTTTTTTTGCAGGGAAATCTCTACTTAAGACGTGGCGAGGCGGTTCATTTAATCTTCTGGAGGCTTCCACCGTGCACCTTGCATTCTCCTTGCTCTGTCGCTGCAGCCCAACCTCTATCCCCCCCCCCCCCCCCCCCACCCCCCCACCGCCTGACGGCCGTAATTCTGAGAGATTGCCGTATCAGTAAAGAAATGAGAGGCGATGGGGCGGCCGCGACGAGCGCCGCCCGTCCCCGGACGAAGGCCCCCGTCGTCTCCAGATGGGCGGCGGGATGATTTAGCGGCGAGCGGGAGAGGCTCTTTAAAGTGACTGAGAGCCGGGGGGGGATGCGCGGACACGCCTACTCGCGCGGCCATTTGCACCGGGGGGTTCGGCGGACGAGGGGGGGCGGCGAGGGGGGGGGGACTAGAGGGGGCAACGAACCACCCACGAGTCGTCCACATTTACAAGAGTGACAGCACAATCAGAGACGTGTTAATCACGCCCGCTTGTCTCGTTAATCGCGCCCAAGCACCGCGGCTAACGGCCACGTCTCTGCCCACCGGCGGAAAAAAAAAATGCCTTTGCCATTAATAATCTGGATCCCCTCCAGTGAAACATCATAAAAGTGACCCCCGGAGAAAGCGTGTCTCCGAGCACGAAGGTGAGGCGCAGACTTCGCGGGGCCGTCGGGTCGTTGTCGTCGTTTCATTATTTTTATTTCTTTAAAAGGATTTCTTTTTTTTATTTCAGAAGGTCTTTCGATTCGAGGTTCAGGGTTTTTTTTTTTTAAATGTGAAAATGTGTAAACAAGTTCGCAGTCCGCAGCAATTTGTGCGACTAATTCACATTCGTCCACATGAACGTGCGTTATTTATAACGACGCAATTAAAATCATAATTATAACACAGAGACGGGGAAGCCAAACTGCGCCCAGCAAAACCAACATACACCAACAGCCACGCCAACACCACGCCACGCAAACACCACGCCCACACCACGGCAACACCACAGCACACCATGCCACGCCAACACCACGCCACCCCAACACCATGCCACACCAACACCACGCCACACCAACACCACACCAACACCACGCCACACCAACACCACGCCACACCACGCCACACGAACACCACGCCAAACCAACACCACGCCACACCACGGCAACACCCACGCCACAACCAACACCACGCCACGCCACGGCAACGCCAACACCACCACACAACACCACGCCCACGGGAGCCGGAGCGCTGGTGAGAGTCGTCGTCGTCTCGTTGTTTTTCCGCTGACTCAAGCGTTAGCGAGCGGAAGCTAAAAGCGTGTAAAAGATGGTCTCTGTCATATTCCCCGCCCCCCCCAAAAAAAAAGTTCTGCAACGTTCATAATCGTTCCGGATCATCAAGCATCCTGATGCGCGTCGGCGGATTTTTTTAGAATCACCAGATTCATATACTGTATGTCATCGTGTCACCCGGCAACCGCCAACCTGTCATGACTTTACAGACGATTCTCCGTACAATGCAGATAGAGAAGCACTGACTATTACATTATTATTGTATGTCTTGCTCGGGGGAACACAGTCTTATGACTTACACATGCAGTTAAAAAATGACTCGAAATATGGTTTCATGTACACATGTGCAGAGGGTATGTAGGTCTGCTTCTACATACTTAGATTTATAGTGTTATATAGCATATACTATAGTGTGGACTGTGTGTGTGTGTGTGTGTGTGTGTGTGTGTGTGTGTCTGTTCCTCAGAGGAGCCCCAGAAGATACTACTTGAAGCCGGGCTGTACGCTGAACGATGAGATTTGAGCCCGTTTTCCTCCTCCGATCACGAGCGATACGAACGAGGGAAACGTTTTCCCGCGCTCAGGATGGCCGCAGATTATCCGCCTCGATAGCACGCCGGCAAACGAACTTCTTCGGACTCAAACGAGGAGCATTTTAAATAAATCTTCGTCGAACAATTAACGGGCCGTTTTACGTCGGTGCGGCGTGAGCATTCAGGGGGCGTGGCTTGACGATTGGTACCGTACAGCGTGAGACACACACACAGTAAATGGTGAAGTTCGGCTTCATATCGCGGACGGTTTACTCGTACAGTAACACTTTACAAACTCGTAGTCACCGTCACACATAGTTATGGACTGGGTGAGAGTTACTGGGTTCTCTGGTCTCTCTTCCTGCGGGCATTCCGTGAGCGAGATGCACTTTACTCAACCCCCTCCACGCTCGTTAACGACGCGAATTTCAATCGAATGAGAGTTGCTTCGGATTTCACCGGGGCGCTAAATAGTAAATAGTTGTCGGAGCTGTGAATAATTTTGCTGTGGAGTGTGTGCGTGCCTGCGTGTGTGTGTGTGTGTGTGTGTGTGTGTGTGTACAGAAGGGCGATGCTTAATAATCCACACACACACACACACACACACACACACACACACACACAGAGCACAGAGCCTCGCGGCCGACGTTTGGTCTGAATAAAGTTTCGTCTGGAAACCACACGGCCCAAAACTTTGCTCCCCGTGGTTCAATTTAAGGCTACACACTGAATTCGCCTCAACAAAAAGCGCGGGGCTACAACAAAC
The DNA here is from genome assembly GCA_002895965.2 of Coryphaenoides rupestris. Lineage (NCBI taxonomy): Eukaryota > Metazoa > Chordata > Actinopteri > Gadiformes > Macrouridae > Coryphaenoides > Coryphaenoides rupestris. The sequence goes on from PIJE02002175.1 coordinate 20,896, forward strand.
TCCATTGGGCCGAGCTCCGGAATATTCTTTTTTTTAACAAATGCCAACTATTTGTTGCTGGCGGACAGCGATAATCGTTCCGTGTGTCCGCGGATCCCCCCAGCGTGTCGTGCGTTGTCTCTTCTAATGACTTTCTGTTCGAGTGCCGACGGGATGCGAGCGCTCGTTTCCGTCCTAATCCCGGTGCACACACACAGCTGCTTCACAAAGATTAATGCACGGCGACACAATAGTGTATGATGATGACTTAAACGCTAACACAGGCTTTTAAGCCCCGAGTCCATAAATATTATTTGCATTCGTCGATAATTACCGGGCGGGGGATTTTTGGGCGCGACGGTAAATTCCCACGAAAGTCATGTCGTGCGGCGTTTGTGCTGAAAAAGCGTCGGCCTCGAGTGTAATTAGAGTATAGATTTTTTCTGGTGGGGGGGGGGGGGGCCTAAATCAGTAACACACGCGAGCCCCCCGATGTCAATACAGACGCTGTGAAGATGCTGCCGGCCCGGAGGCACCGTGGTACAACTAAAAGCATCGGTGATCGCCGGAAAAATGAACGCTCACGCTTGTCGACGTCAAACTAATGAATATGTCCTCACTATGTCAGGAATAAACGGACATTCAGGCTTTAAATTAGATACTGAACATTGTTTAGCATATTGTATGTTCTTAGATGTTGGTAATGTCCTCAGAATGACACGTCTGCTCTTATCTCAGCTATTATGCAGACAACCTAGCAACTATGAAACTCGTTCTATTAGCCTTGTAACTATGAATGCTTGAAACCTGCTCTATTCTTATCTTTATGTACCACACTGATACTGTATATATTATTATACGTACTCTTTGTAAGTCGATAAATGCCCGAAATGTAAATGTCAATGCAAATGCAAATGTAAATGCTAACGTAGAAATGATTCTCATGTGAGCTATAGACTCCACAGAGGCCGGCTGGTCGATGACTCGAGGTCGTCGCTAGATCACAGTCTCTCCTCTCCGCGGTGTGAAGGTGGTTTCTGGACGCTCTCCGTAGTCGAGGCTGATATTATGTTCCTCCGGTCGGGACATGTCTTGTTGTGAGAGAGCTTCTTGCTACATAAAAAAAATAATAAATAAAAGTGTGTGAATCAATGTGGAAAAGAAAGAGAGCGGTGCTGCTATCTACCGTCCACCATGTTTGTTTCAGCTTGGTGTGACTGAGGGATGAAACGGAGGAGATACTGT
>PIJE02002175.1:24619-49619 GCA_002895965.2 Coryphaenoides rupestris
AACATTAACACGCAAACCACCTCAGTTTAAAAACACGGCGGCGTCAATAGGTTTTGTTTTACAACAAGTATACAACTGATCATATAAAACACCATTGTTCCCAGTTCTTTCTATATTTACCATCTTGCGTCGTCACCGGCAAACAGTACAACTATTTTTATCGTTGTGTTGAAGCATTAACTGCATTATCTCAGCGGTACATTTAGCAACGTGCTAAAAATTACCTGCTGGTGTTTCTCCACCTGCACAACTCTGAGGTACAATTTACACACAGAGAGAGAGAGAGAGAGAGAGAGATCTATTTAAAATGTAAGTGTGCAGTTACATACTCCAGTGTCTAGTATTTCTCTGCGGGGGATTCAGCATTTCAAACTCGCGTTGCAGATAACAAGGGCAGGTCATTCACTATCTGGCTACTATGCTCACCCAGACACGACATCGGGAGAGTCTGAGGAGGTTACCCCGGCGTGACGTACGGCACAGCATCTCTAGGCACGACGGCTTCTGCTCTGTGATTGCTCCCTGTCTGGGCAGTAAGACCTCGCATGGAGTCTGGGAGTTACTCGCGCTTCTGGTTTCCCCTGTTGCACCGTTCCCTTTCTTCCCGGTGCAGAGCAGGCGTGGCCAAATGGTTACTTTATCCAAACAAAGATGTACAAAAACCCACAATGTTAAAATGTCTAGTTTTTGGCCAGTTTCTGTAATGTCCACAATTGTGTGGCTGTAGAGAAGAGAGAGAGAGGTAGAGAGAGATAGAGAGAGGTAGAGAGAGAGAGAGAGAGAGAGAGAGAGAGAGAGAGAGAGAGAGAGAGAGAGAGAGAGAGAGAGAGAGAGAGAGAGAGAGAGAGAGAGAGAGAGAGAGAGAGAAAGAGGAAGAGAGAGGGGGAGAGAGAGATAGGAGAGAGAGAGAGAGAGAGAGAGATAGAGAGAGGTAGAGAGAGAGAGAGAGGGAGAGAGAGAGAGAGAGAGAGAGAGAGAGAGAGAGAGGGGAGGAGGGGGAGAGAGGGAGGGGAGGGGGGAGGGGAGAGAGGGAGGGGGAGACAGAGAGAGAGAGAGGAAGAGGAGGGAGCAGGCTGACAGGCTGGTCCCGCGGGGGATGACCAGCCTGCAACCAGCCTGTCAGTCAGAACCCGTCTGGTCTGGGCTGAGCCTCCGTGTCAAGCAGCACAGGACACAGGAGGGACCCTGTGTACGGGCTGACTGGTGTGTGTGTGTGTGTGTGTGTGTGTGTGTGTGTGTGTTATGGTGTGTGTGTGTGTGTGTGTGGTGTGTGTGTGTGTGTGTGTGTGTGTGTGTTATGGTGTGTGTGTGTGTGTGTGTGTGTGTGTGTGTGTGTGATGTGTGTGTGTGTGTGTGTGTGTGTGTGTGTGTGTGTGTGTGTGTGTGTGTGTGTGTGTGTGTGTGTGTGTGTGTGTGTGTGTGTGTGTGTGTGTGTGTGTGTGTGTGTGTGTGTGTGTGTGTGTGTGTGTGTGTGTGTGTGTGTGTGTGTGTGTGTGTGTGTGTGTGTGTGTGTGTGTGTGTGTGTGTGTGTGTGTGTGTGTGTGTGTGTGTGTGTCTGTGTGTGTGTGTATGTGTGTGTGTGTCTAGGTGTGTGTGTGTGTGTGTGTGTGTGTGTGTGTGTGTGTGTGTGTGTGTGTGTGTGTGCGTCCGTGCCTCTGCAGTGGCCTACTGTCACACAAAGGTGTCATCAATGCTGCGACACGCTACACAACAGGGCAGGACTTAAGTGAACAAACAACACGCGGCGAAGCCATTTATCACAAAAAGCACCGTGGGTACGGAGCTTCAAACAACATGATAATAATTAATGAAGCCAACGCGCTGTAATTAATCAGCCTCGCATTTCAACATTTATAACTGTCACTCACGCTCGCCCTCTCTCTCTCTCTCTCTCTCTCTCTCTCTCTGTGTGGACGTACGTCGCACACACACACACACACACACACACACACACACACACCAGGGAGATATTCTCCCGGACTGGGGTTGCACCAGCAAACGCGTAAGATTGTTCCTAAGTCTGTCCACTTCGTACTTTACTGCGTTAGTTTCAAACTGGGAGTTCAAACTAGATTCGGGTGCACCACCAGTACGCATGTAATGTCCTAACTGGTCACAAGGCTGTCAGCAGAACTGCCCCGACCGACTGGACTCAGCTCTCATTTGGATGAGATGTCCAAATGTCCTAAATGTAAAAGTAAATGTACGAATGCATAAGTTGAACTTCATCAGTTGGTGGTTTGACGACATTGACGACAACAACGAGCTACGATGTAAAACAAGGAGGTGCTTGGGAACACCGGACGATATACCGATATACCAACTGACGATATACTTTGTTGTCCTCATTTACTTACTCTAGAATAGCCTTGTGTAGTTGGAAAACATGAGTTAAACAGTTCAACTGGCACAGTATCCTGGTGTACAAACAGCAATATAGTCTCTTTCAATAAATGTACTTATTGTAAGTCACCTTGGATAAAAGCGTCTGCCAAACGCCCTAAATGTAAATGTAAATGTAAATGTAGATTGTGTGGTGTGACCCCTTTTGATATCGTAATGTAGAAGCGCTTCAGCGATGACATTTTTACTTGTGGGAAGTTGGTGCGACTGGTCCCCCAGTAGGATTGCCTTCCTTACAATCTCAGAGAACACCTGCGATTCTGCCGAACCACAATCCGCCACGACTCTTAAGCCACGACTCTTAAGCCACGACTATAGTCTGTCGGAGAGAACATAGAAACCCAATGTGAAGAAATTGCTAAAAATATTTCTTTCACAGATGGTATCCTCTGGGGCGCACTTTCTAACAAGTGGAGGTTATCACGTTTGTGTGTGTGCGTCTGTGTGTGTGTGTGTGTGTGTGTGTGTGTGTGCACGTGTGTGTGTGTGTGTGTGTGTGTGTGTGTGTGTGTGTGCTGTGAGTGGATAGGGATGGCATAGGGTCTGCTCAATATACGGTACAGTCAACATACTCACCGTGTTGTCAGAACACACACACACACACACAGCATCCACACACAGGAGTCTCCCGTCTCACCACCTCGTCGCTTCGTTTTACATTAGCTTTCCACGATTCCTTATTTTTTACGTCGACGCTCGTCGCCGACGGCGAGTCACGTGACACAAAACGGCGCTGAGCGAGAATCCGACATTAGCGGCGGTGTAGTCTTCGTGATCGTGTCGCCGTCCGATGAGATTAACGCTTTCATTTAACTCTGTTGACACGACAACGGTTTAATCTTCCCGAGAAGTCATCAAGTCAGCACCACCACCACCGCCAATTAATGATAATTTATTCACCGAACCCCCCCTTTAAAAAACAACATTTTATTTGCTGTATTCTCATCGTGGAACAGGCAGACAGTATCTACTCCGTTTCATCCCTCAGTCACACCAAGCTGAAACAAACATGGTGGACGGTAGATAGCAGCACCGCTCTCTTTCTTTTCCACATTGATTCACACACTTTTATTTATTATTTTTTTTATGTAGCAAGAAGCTCTCTCACAACAAGACATGTCCCGACCGGAGGAACATAATATCAGCCTCGACTACGGAGAGCGTCCAGAAACCACCTTCACACCGCGGAGAGGAGAGACTGTGATCTAGCGACGGCCTCGAGTCATCGACCAGCCGGCCTCTGTGGAGTCACATGAGAGAATCATTTTCTACGTTAGCATTTACATTTGCATTTACATTTACATTTGCATTTACATTTACATTTCGGGCATTTATCGACTTACAAAGAGTACGTATAATAATATATACTGTATCACTGTGGTACATAAAGATAAGAATAGAGCAGGTTTCAAGCATTCATAGTTGCAAGGTTAATAGAACGAGTTTCATAATTGCTAGGTTGCCTGCATAACAGCTGGGATAAGAGCAGAAGTGCCATTCTGAGTGCATTACAAACATCTAAGAACATACAATATGTTAAACAATGTTAAGTATTATTAATAATAATGTCCTGACATTACTTAGCGTGAGGACATATTCATTAGTTTGACGTCGACAAGCGTGAGCGTTCATTTTTCCCGGCGATCACCGACGCTTTTAGTTGTACCACGGTGCCTCCGGGCCGGCAGCATCTTCACAGCGTCTGTATTGACATCGGGGGGGCTCGCGTGTGTTACTGATTTAGACCCCCCCCCCCCCAGAAAAAATCTATACTCTAATTACACTCGAGGCCGACGCTTTTTCAGCACAAACGGCCGCGCGACATGACTTTCGTGGGAATTTACCGTCGCGCCAAAAATCCCCCGCCCGGTAATTATCGACGAATGCAAATAATATTTATGGACTCGGGGCTTAAAAAGCCTGTGTTAGCGTTTAAGTCATCATCATACACTATTGTGTCGCCGTGCATTAATCTTTGTGAAGCAGCTGTGTGTGTGCGCCGGGATTAGGACGGAAACGAGCGCTCGCATCCCGTCGGCACTCGAACAGAAAGTCATTAGAAGAGACAACGCACGACACGCTGGGGGGATCCGCGGACACACGGAACGATTATCGCTGTCCGCCAGCAACAAATAGTTGGCATTTGTTAAAAAAAGAATATTCCGGAGCTCGGCCCAATGGAGTTTGTTGTAGCCCCGCGCTTTTTGTTGAGGCGAATTCAGTGTGTAGCCTTAAATTGAACCACGGGGAGCAAAGTTTTGGGCCGTGTGGTTTCCAGACGAAACTTTATTCAGACCGAACGTCGGCCGCGAGGCTCTGTGCTCTGTGTGTGTGTGTGTGTCTGTGTGTGTGTGTGTGTGTGGATTATTAAGCATCGCCCTTCTGTACACACACACACACACACACACACACACACACACACGCAGGCACGCACACACACACTCCACTTTTTTTCGGTGAAGCAAAAATTATTCACAGCTCCGACAACTATTTACTATTTAGCGCCGAGTGAAATCCGAAGCAACTCTCATTCGATTGAAATTCGCGTCGTTAACGAGCGTGGAGAGGTTGAGTAAAGTGCATCTCGCTTCACGGAACGCCCGCAGGAAGAGAGACCAGAGAACCCAGTAACTCTCACCCAGTCCATAACTATGTGTGACGGTGACTACGAGTTTGTAAAGTGTTGTTGTCTCATTCCAACTCCGACTGTATGAGTAAACCGTCCGCGATATGAAGCCAAACTTCACGATTTACTGTGTGTGTGTCTCACGCTGTACGGTACCAATCGTCAAGCCACGCCCCCTGAATGCTCACGCCGCACCGACGTAAAACGGCCCGTTAATTGTTCGATGAAGATTTATTTAAAATGCTCCTCGTTTGAGTCCGAAGAAGTTCGTTTGCCGGCGTGCTATCGAAGCGGATAATCTGTGGCCATCCTGAGCGCGGAAAAACGTTTCCCTCGTTCGTATCGGTCGTGATGGGAGGAGGAAAACGGGCTCAAATCTCATCGTTCAGCGTACAGCCCGGCTTCAAGTCGTATCTTCTGGGGCTCCTCTGAGGAACAGGACACACACACACACACACACACACACACACACACACAGTCCACACTATAGTATATGCTATATAACACTATAAATCTAAGTATGTAGAAGCAGACCTACATACCCTCTGCACATGTGTACATGAAACCATATTTCGAGTCATTTTTTAACTGCATGTGTAAGTCATAAGACTGTGTTCCCCCGAGCAAGACATACAATAATAATGTAATAGTCAGTGCTTCTCTATCTGCATTGTACGGAGAATCGTCTGTAAAGTCATGACAGGTTGGCGGTTGCCGGGTGACACGATGACATACAGTATATGAATCTGGTGATTCTAAAAAAATCCGCCGACGCGCATCAGGATGCTTGATGATCCGGAACGATTATGAACGTTGCAGAACTTTTTTTTTGGGGGGGGCGGGGAATATGACAGAGACCATCTTTTACACGCTTTTAGCTTCCGCTCGCTAACGCTTGAGTCAGCGGAAAAACAACGAGACGACGACGACTCTCACCAGCGCTCCGGCTCCCGTGGGTCTATTATCCGGAGATGATGTTTAAAGTTATTTTTCTTTAATCTCTTTGACCCATCGTTCCCTTTTTTGTTCTCCGGTACCGCAGTTTGGCTTCCCCGTCTCTGTGTTATAATTATGATTTTAATTGCGTCGTTATAAATAACGCACGTTCATGTGGACGAATGTGAATTAGTCGCACAAATTGCTGCGGACTGCGAACTTGTTTACACATTTTCACATTTAAAAAAAAAAAACCCTGAACCTCGAATCGAAAGACCTTCTGAAATAAAAAAAAGAAATCCTTTTAAAGAAATAAAAATAATGAAACGACGACAACGACCCGACGGCCCCGCGAAGTCTGCGCCTCACCTTCGTGCTCGGAGACACGCTTTCTCCGGGGGTCACTTTTATGATGTTTCACTGGAGGGGATCCAGATTATTAATGGCAAAGGCATTTTTTTTTTTTCCGCCGGTGGGCAGAGACGTGGCCGTTAGCCGCGGTGCTTGGGCCGCGATTAACGAGACAAGCGGGCGTGATTAACACGTCTCTGATTGTGCTGTCACTCTTGTAAATGGACGGGACCCCCCCCCCCCGCCCCTCGAGCCGACCCCTCGTCCGCCGAACCCCCCGGTGCAAATGGCCGCGCGAGTAGGCGTGTCCGCGCATCCCCCCCCGGCTCTCAGTCACTTTAAAGAGCCTCTCCCGCTCGCCGCTAAATCATCCCGCCGCCCATCTGGAGACGACGGGGGCCTTCGTCCGGGGACGGGCGGCGCTCGTCGCGGCCGCCCCATCGCCTCTCATTTCTTTACTGATACGGCAATCTCTCAGAATTACGGCCGTCAGGCGGTGGTGGGGGGGGCGGGGGGGGGGATAGAGGTTGGGCTGCGGCGACAGAGCAAGGAGAATGCAAGGTGCACGGTGGAAGCCTCCAGAAGATTAAATGAACCGCCTCGCCACGTCTTAAGTAGAGATTTCCCTGCAAAAAATAACGTTTTAGTCTCGCGTGGAACCGCCCTCGCCACTCTTAAAGTAAGATTTCCCTTTCCTTTCTTAAGTAGAGATTCCTCCTTTTCCTGCAAAAAAAAATAAATGAAAACGTTTTTAGAAGTAATTAAAAAGTCTGGACTGCAGTAAGTGCGAAGATTAGAAGAGGGAGATGGTCCTAGGTGACGCTGCGTCCAGCCGCCTAGCCCACACTCCTCTGGCCAACACGATGAGAGCGTCTGAATCTTCCCCCTCTCCTGCTGAGAAGAGAGCACAAACACAATCGGACGCGGAGGTATGAAGTGTGTATGTATATATATATATATATATATATATATATATATATATGAAATTGACTTTTGCTGACCACCTGGGACATTTCCACGCGAGACTAAAACGTTATTTATTTTTTTTGCAGGGAAATCTCTACTTAAGACGTGGCGAGGCGGTTCATTTAATCTTCTGGAGGCTTCCACCGTGCACCTTGCATTCTCCTTGCTCTGTCGCCGCAGCCCAACCTCTATCCCCCCCCCCGCCCCCCCCACCACCGCCTGACGGCCGTAATTCTGAGAGATTGCCGTATCAGTAAAGAAATGAGAGGCGATGGGGCGGCCGCGACGAGCGCCGCCCGTCCCCGGACGAAGGCCCCCGTCGTCTCCAGATGGGCGGCGGGATGATTTAGCGGCGAGCGGGAGAGGCTCTTTAAAGCTGGAGGCAAGTCACAGTGTTCCCGTTCCAAGATGGGTGCGCCTGAGGCTGTCTGCGGTATAATCTACAATGTCTATGTGTCAAGTCCAGCAGACGAAATGGTGTTCAATATGACGATCGCGGAGAGGCTCTTTTTTACGATGAGGTGTAGCTTCGAGGGAGGAGCCAGGGGAGCGCGATGCGGCGGTAACCACGCCTCACCTCGCAGACGAAGGCCCCCGTCGTCTTGCCGGAGGTCGAGGGGTGCGGGGAGGGCGAGGGGCGGGGCGAGGGGGGGGGGGGGGGGGGGTCCCGTCCATTTACAAGAGTGACAGCACAATCAGAGACGTGTTAATCACGCCCGCTTGTCTCGTTAATCGCGGCCCAAGCACCGCGGCTAACGGCCACGTCTCTGCCCACCGGCGGGAAAAAAAAAAAATGCCTTTGCCATTAATAATCTGGATCCCCTCCAGTGAAACATCATAAAAGTGACCCCTTCGGAGTACGCGCCAAAAATCCCCCGCCCGGTAATTATCGACGAATGCAAATAATATTTATGGACTCGGGGCTTAAAAGCCTGTGTTAGCGTTTAAGTCATCATCATACACTATTGTGTCGCCGTGCATTAATCTTTGTGAAGCAGCTGTGTGTGTGCACCGGGATTAGGACGGAAACGAGCGCTCGCATCCCGTCGGCACTCGAACAGAAAGTCATTAGAAGAGACAACGCACGACACGCTGGGGGGATCCGCGGACACACGGAACGATTATCGCTGTCCGCCAGCAACAAATAGTTGGCATTTGTTAAAAAAAAGAATATTCCGGAGCTCGGCCCAATGGAGTTTGTTGTAGCCCCGCGCTTTTTGTTGAGGCGAATTCAGTGTGTAGCCTTAAATTGAACCACGGGGAGCAAAGTTTTGGGCCGTGTGGTTTCCAGACGAAACTTTATTCAGACCAAACGTCGGCCGCGAGGCTCTGTGCTCTGTGTGTGTGTGTGTGTGTCTGTGTGTGTGTGTGTGTGTGGATTATTAAGCATCGCCCTTCTGTACACACACACACACACACACACACACACACACGCAGGCACGCACACACTCCACAGCAAAATTATTCACAGCTCCGACAACTATTTACTATTTAGCGCCCCGGTGAAATCCGAAGCAACTCTCATTCGATTGAAATTCGCGTCGTTAACGAGCGTGGAGGGGGTTGAGTAAAGTGCATCTCGCTCACGGAATGCCCGCAGGAAGAGAGACCAGAGAACCCAGTAACTCTCACCCCGTCCATAACTATGTGTGACGGTGACTCCTCCCACATCCCACCAAAAAGCCGGGCATCCACTGTACGAGTTTGTAAAGTGTTACTGTACGAGTAAACCGTCCGCGATATGAAGCCGAACTTCACCATTTACTGTGTGTGTGTCTCACGCTGTACGGTACCAATCGTCAAGCCACGCCCCCTGAATGCTCACGCCGCACCGACGTAAAACGGCCCGTTAATTGTTCGACGAAGATTTATTTAAAATGCTCCTCGTTTGAGTCCGAAGAAGTTCGTTTGCCGGCGTGCTATCGAGGCGGATAATCTGCGGCCATCCTGAGCGCGGGAAAACGTTTCCCTCGTTCGTATCGGTCGTGATGGGAGGAGGACAACGGGCTCAAATCTCATCGTTCAGCGTACAGCCCGGATTCAAGTAGTATCTTCTGGGGCTCCTCTGAGGAACAGGACACACACACACACACACACACACACACACACACACACACACACTTAAGTATCATCTTACACTATTTGTCGCCGTGCATTAATCTTTGTGAAGCAGCTGTGTGTGTGCGCCGGGATTAGGACGGAAACGAGCGCTCGCATCCCGTCGGCACTCGAACAGAAAGTCATTAGAAGAGACAACGCACGACACGCTGGGGGGATCCGCGGACACACGGAACGATTATCGCTGTCCGCCAGCAACAAATAGTTGGCATTTGTTAAAAAAAAGAATATTCCGGAGCTCGGCCCGATGGAGTTTGTTGTAGCCCCGCGCTTTTTGTTGAGGCGAATTCAGTGTGTAGCCTTAAATTGAACCACGGGGAGCAAAGTTTTGGGCCGCGTGGTTTCCAGACGAAACTTTATTCAGACCAAACGTCGGCCGCGAGGCTCTGTGCTCTGTGTGTGTGTGTGTGTGTGTGTGGATTATTAAGCATCGCCCTTCTGTACACACACACACACACACACACACACACACACACGCAGGCAGGCACGCACACACTCCACTTTTTTTCGGCGCAGCAAAAATTATTCACAGCTCCGACAACTATTTACTATTTAGCGCCGAGTGAAATCCGAAGCAACTCTCATTCGATTGAAATTCGCGTCGTTAACGAGCGTGGAGGGGTTGAGTAAAGTGCATCTCGCTTCACGGAATGCCCGCAGGAAGAGAGACCAGAGAACCCAGTAACTCTCACCCAGTCCATAACTATGTGTGACGGTGACTACGAGTTTGTAAAGCGTTGTTGTCTCATTCCAACTCCGACTGTACCAGTAAACCGTCCGCGATATGAAGCCGAACTTCACCATTTACTGTCTGCACTCACGCTGTACGGTACCAATGGTCAAGCCACGCCCCCTGAATGCTCACGCCGCACCGACGTAAAAACGGCCCGTTAATTGTTCGGTAAAGATCTATTTAAAATGCTCCTCGTTTGAGTCCGAAGAAGTTCGTTTGCCGGCGTGCTATCGAGGCGGATCATCTGCGGCCATCCTGAGCGCGGGAAAACGGTTCCCTCGTTCGTATCGGTCGTGATGGGAGGAGGACAACGGGCTCAAATCTCATCGTTCAGCGTACAGCCCGGATTCAAGTAGTATCTTCTGGGGCTCCTCTGAGGAACAGGACACACACACACACACACACACACACACACACACACACACACAGTCCACACTATACTATATGCTATATAACACTATAAATCTAAGTATGTAGAAGCAGACCCACATACCCTCTGCACATGTGTACATGAAACCATATTTCGAGTCATATTTTAACTGCATGTGTAAGTCATAAGACTGTGTTCCCCCGAGCAAGACATCCAATAATAATGTAATAGTCGGTGCTTCTCTATCTGCATTGTACGGAGAATCGTGTGTAAAGTCATGACAGGTTGACACGATGACATACAGTATATGAATCCGGTGATTCTAAAAAAATCCGCCGACGTGCATCAGGATGCTTGATGATCCGGAACGATTATGAACGTTGCAGAACCTTTTTTTTTGGGGCCGGGGAATATGACAGAGACCATCTTTTACACGCTTTTAGCTTCCGCTCGCTAATGCTTGAGTCAGCGAAAAAACAACGAGACGACGACGACTCTCACCAGCGCTCCGGCTCCCGTGGGTCTATTATCTGGAGATGATGTTTAAAGTTATTTTTCTTTAATCTCTTTGACCCATCGTCCCTTTTTTGTTCTCCGGCACCGCAGTTTGGCTTCCCCGTCTCTGTGTTATAATTATGATTTTAATTGCGTCGTTATAAATAACGCACGTTCATGTGGACGAATGTGAATTAGTCGCACAAATTGCTGCGGACTGCGAACGTTGTTTTACACATTTTCACATTTAAAAAAACCGAAACACACTGAACCTCGATCGAAAGACCTTCTGAAATAAAAAAAGAAAAAAGAAATCCTTTTAAAGAAATAAAAATAATGAAACGACGACAACGACCCGACTGGCCCCCGCGAAGTCTGCGTCTCACCTTCGTTGCTCGGAGACACGCTTTCTCCGGGGGTCACTTTTATGTATGTTTCACTGGAGGGGATCCAGATTATTAATGGCAAAGGCATTTTATTTTTTTTTCCCGCCGGTGGGCAGAGACGTGGCCGTTTAGCCGCGGTGCTTGGGCGCGATTAACGAGGACAAGCGGGCGTGATTAACACGTCTCTGATTGTTGCTGTCACTCTTGTAAATTGGACGGGACCCCCCCCCCCCTCGCCCGCACCCTCGTCCGCCGAACCCCCCGGTGCAAATGGCCGCGCGAGTAGGCGTGTCCGCGCATCCCCCCCCGGCTCTCAGTCACTTTAAAGAGCCTCTCCGCTCGCCGCTAAATCATCCCGCCGCCCATCTGGAGACGACGGGGGCCTTCGTCCGGGGACGGGCGGCGCTCGTCGCGGCCGCCCCATCGCCTCTCATTTCTTTACTGATACGGCAATCTCTCAGAATTACGGCCGTCAGGCGGTGGTGGGGGGGGCGGGGGGGGGGGATAGAGGTTGGGCTGCGGCGACAGAGCAAGGAGAATGCAAGGTGCACGGTGGAAGCCTCCAGAAGATTAAATGAACCGCCTCGCCACGTCTTAAGTAGAGATTTCCCTGCAAAAAAAATAAATAACGTTTTAGTCTCGCGTGGAAATGTCCCAGGTGGTCAGCAAAAGTCAATTTCATATATATATATATATATATATATATATATATATATATATATACATACATACACGGTATATGAACCTTTCATTACCATTTTAGCTGGTGCGACTATTTCCCAATTTCGAACCGACAACCCGTTGTATTTCCAGATTTTATCTCGTCGAGATGTTTCACCCCCGCCGCCAGTCGCTCGTAGGATTAATACGCACCGCCCCCCCACCTGAAAAAAGGTTAACCGGGGGAATAAGTAATAACTTCATAAGAAATAAGGTGCTAAGTATAATCATTTCTTAACCTCGGCTCCCAGCGCGGCCCTCCTCTCCCTGGGCTCCGCTGAGCCGGGGCAGAGGATATTCGCGCTGGGAATATTTAAGTTCACAATAGCAATCTGAGTAATGCGTTTATGGAGGGTGACAGGGCCCTGTTGGCTTTACAGGCCACCGCAGCCCACCAAGCCTTGCATAATAATAATAATGCCGCGGCGGATAATATTCAGGTCTGGCCCTGTTTCAAACAGAGGCGCCTTATGAGTTTCTCAAGTAAGCCAATATGGGGGTTTTTGGTGTGTGTGTGTGTGTGTGTGTGTGGTGTGTGTGTGTGTCAGTGTGTTGTGATTAATCACAGTCTCCTATTCAGAGAGCCAGAGGTTCCCGCTGAGAGGGACCGGGCTGCCTTAAACGGCGTGAGCTGGGAGCTGTGGTTTGGGTTTGGGGGGGTTGGAGCGTGATGATGTGCTTCCAGGGGTAAGGGTACGCGAGGCTGGATGGTTCAGGGGGGGGGAAAAAAAGGGGCTCGACTGGAGCGAACAAAGAGATCATCTTTCTGCTTCCCCGACACCGAGGCGCAGTCGTGGTTCTCCCCGCTGCTCGGGGGGGAAGCCTCCTCCCGGCTGGTCAGGAAGGATTTGGAAGAGCCGAGCTGCGCACGCTATTTAGCAGTGAAACTGAAATCCACAGCAATTCTTCTCATTCAGTTCATATTCGTATCATCGAGGAGCACGTAGGGCTTTGTTGGTGCATCTTGCTCGAGGACGCCGACACATAGACCAGGACCCAGTACCTTGGAGCAAGGAGTTGAACAACCAAACCAAACCACTAGACTCTTCTGCCCACCCCCCCCCCCCACCCAAAACGTATAATTGCAGTTATATCATCGCTTTTATCCCAAAGTAGCTTTACAGTGTTGCCTCACATTCACCCATTCATATACAGACGCGGTGGGTCAACCATGCAAGGTAACAACCAACACGTCAGGAGCAGGTAGGGTTGGTGGTGTCTTGCGCAGAGGACACCTCCACACTTAGATCTTAGGCATGATGTCTTAGACCCCGGGGATCCAAACCAGCAACCTCTTTGGGTGGACCGACAAAATGGCTACTTACCTCCTGATCTACATGCTGCTAAAACTAAATATATACAGTATATGTGAACTTTTAAATGGCTTAAACATAAACACATACAACATTTCTCTGTTTATCTACAGGTGTACACTTGCAACCGTATTCCTAGCCCCTGCATAGTGGATATAACGTCATGACCCACCGCTCACCGAGCGAGTACTGAGAGGATAACGGCAGGTTCCGTAGATTTATGTAGGAATCATTTCTAATGCAAGGGACGTTTCATTATAAGGCACAGATACAAACGAACGTGTAAAACCTAGACAGCAAAGTCCTCTCAGTTGGTTAGAAACTCTCCAGGTGTCAAGAATCTCCTCAAGGGTGTTAGGAAACTGTGAGGAGGGTTCCTGTTGTTTGATGACAAACTATAAATGGGCCTTCTGTTTATTTTCCTGGATGTCGTTTTCACACACTTCTTGTTTGGTTGTTTAACCGCCGGCGACTGTCTGGTGTTCACAGTCTGGTGAGCCGCTGCTCAGATCTCCTCGTTGACACCTTGTGTGCGTTTCTTTTACCAAAAGCCGAGTCGTCGTCCTTTTGTGTTTCGCCGTCGTCGAACCGCTTTCCAACGGGGAGACGCGGTGGGTTTGAGGTCAACGAACATAATCTCTAATTAATATTTCAGATGTAATTATTAATAAACAAACACTCCGCCCAGCCAACGGGCCGGGTCTAAGCACTCGCTAAACATAATGATGATTGCGTTTTTGTTCGTTCGCCGTAATTTCACCGCCACGGACGATTCTTCATTCGATTTCATTTTAATGGCCTTTGCGCCACCGGCCGATCCGTTTCTATCTCGTTCCGTATATATACGTCTCGCTAACAACGACGTCGACCTTCTGACCTTGAGGCCCGGCGGCGGGCGTCTGAAGTCCTCCGTGGCCGACCGGCCGAGTGTCTGCCGCGTTTCAGAAGACCCCCCTCTTGATTAGACGCCGCGGGTCGCTTAATGTCAACCGTCTTGTTCTGTGTCCTGTTCTGCCCGACGGCAAACATGAAATGGATCGGCGCCAATATCCCCCCGCCTCCAATATCCGTGATGGCCGATCGATCGATAAGGCGCGGCACTGTGCCACTGGGCTGTTTCGGTGTCGAGAAGATGGGTGTTTTTATCAAAGGTGTAAATCGCCCCCCCCCCCCCCGCCCCCCCCCGCCCCCCCACCTCGTTTCATCACCCCCCCCCCCCCCCCCCCCCCCCCCGCCGGCCCCCACCTTCCCACCCCACTCGGCTGCCCCACACACACAACACACACACACACACACACACACACACACACACACACACACACACACACACACAGATATATATCGCTCTGCTTTGTCAATATCGCTTTTTCTTCTCTCTCTCTCTCTCTCTCTCTCTCTCTCTCTCTCTCTCTCTCTCTCTCTCTCTTCTCTCTCTCTCTCTCTCTCTCTCTTTCTCATCTACTCTGGTACCGACACCACAGTCTAGTGCCATGGCGATTTGTCAACAGGAGGAGGGGTAGGAGGCGGGGTAGGGGGCGGGGGGTGTGGCTTCAGAGGTTTTATGCGAAGCCTGGTCAGGAGGAGGGAGGTGGGGGGGGGGGGGGGGCACAGAGTCGGACTGCTGTCGCCTAATCGTCGACTCGCAGGCCGCTGTGACCAAACGGCCAAGACTTATGTTGTCTTCTGCAGCTCTCCTCCTCGAACTCCTCCGGCTCCTCCTCTCTCTCTTCCTCTCTCTCTTCCTCCTCGTCCTCCTCCTCTTCCTCCTCCTCTTCCTCCTCTTCCTCCTCCTCCTCCTCCTCCTCCGGCTCCTCCTCTCTCTCTTCCTCTCTCTCTTCCTCCTCGTCCTCCTCCTCTTCCTCCTCGTCCTCCACCTCCTCCTCCTCCTCCTCTTCCTCCTCCTCCTCCTCTCTCTCTTCCTCCTCCTCCTCTCTCTCTTCCTCCTCCTCCTCCTCCTCCTCCTGTCACTCGATGCCCGTGGCACCAAGGCGCGTACTTCCAGAGAGTTGTTGTTGTTGTTGTTGTTGATCACCATTCAAATCAACACCCCCCCCACCCCCCCCCCCCCCCCGCCATTCAAGTAGCATCCCAAAAAAATTAAAAATTACAGCATTTTTTTGGCATGTCTGCTTCAGTCGGACTCTCTTGGCGTCTGAATGATTTGGTTTAGAGCAAAAACGCTTCATTTTATTTATTTGTTGATCCCCCCCAAAACTCCGGACCCAAACACTGGGCCTGCAGATCTCCCCCCCGCCCCGGTCACCCCCCCCCCGGTCCCCGGCCCCCCCGGCCCCCCCGGCTCCCTCTGCCAGCTGCGTAGTCTCCAGCGACTTTGAGGCAACCTTCAAGTCGGACTCGTAAAAGCTGGCTAACCGTCAGCCCGCTGTCAGCGGCGTCTGAGTGGTGGACGAGACATGTCATCCTGGGGAAATTTAAAAGGCCTTCCTCCGGGCCCCCGGCTGACAGACTGCCACCGGCTCCCGTCCCCGGGCAGATTTAATGCTCCTCCTCCGGGCCCCCGCACCCACCACCACAGGAGAGGACATCAAGATGTGTATTACTAGCCCCCGCTCTCTCTCTCTCTCTCTCTCTCATTCTCTCTCTCTCTCTCTCTCTGTCTCTCTCTGTTTCTCTCTCTCTCTCTCTCTCTCTCTCTCTCTCTCTCTCTCTCTCTCTCTCTCTGTCTCTCTCTCTGTCTCTCTCTGTCTCCCTCCCTCATTCTCTCGCTCTCTCTGTCTCTGTCTCGCTCTGTTTCTCTCTGTCTCTCTCTCTCTGTCTCTCTGTGTCTCTGTCTCTCTCCCTCATTCTCTCTCTCTCTCTGTCTTTGTCTCTCTCTCTCTGTTTCCCTCTGTCTGTCTCTCTCTCTGTCTCTCTGTGTCTCTGTCTCTCTCTCTCTCTCTCTGTCTCTCTCTGTTTCCCTCTGTCTCTCTCTCTCTGTCTGTCTCTCTCTCTGTCTCTGTGTCTCTCTCTCTCTCTCTCTCTCTCTCTGTCTCTGTCTCTGTCTCTGTCTCTCCTCTCTCTCTGTCTCTGTCTCCCTCTCTCTGTTTCCCTCTATCTCTCTCTCTCTGTCTCTCTGTGTCTCTGTCTCTCTGTCTCTCTCTGTGTCTGTCTCTGTCTCTCTATCTGTCTCTCTCTCTCTCTCTCTCTCTCTCTCTATCTCTATCTGTCTGTCTCTGCCTCTATCTCTCTCTCTCGCTCTCTCGCTCTCTCTCTCTCTCTCTCTCTCTCTCTCTCGCTCTCTGTCTCTCTCTCTCTCTCTCTCTGTCTCTCTCTCTCTCTCTCTCTCTCTCTCTCTCTCTCTCTCGCTCAATTCAATTTCAATTTAAAGAGCTTTATTGGCATGGGAGACGTACATGTACATTGCCAAAGCGAGTGGTAAATAAAAACAGAATCCAAGTGAAGGACACAGGTGCTTCCCTCAAATTCCCGACTGACCTCGTAGTTCAACAGGTCAACGGTGTGACCTCTCTGCTATGCTATCGGAGACTGCTATCTGAACACTAGAATGCAGTGCATGGAGACCGCTTTAGCATTCATCTCATTTTGTATTTGTTGTGGTCATCTCTCCATCTCCCTCATGGCGTCATAAACCTTTTTGCCGCAAGACCATTTGTTGAAACGCATTCTATTTATTAACACAATAATGACGTTTTAATGATGCAAACACCACAATGTTGACATCAGTGCATCGGTACGGGGCTAGGCTAATGCACGCTAATACACTTTCTTCTTCTATGGTGGACGGTGCGTGAAACGGGTCATTTTTCGATGGGGGGGGGGGTGTGTGTGTGTGTGTGTGTGTGTGTGTGTGTGTGTGTGTGTGTGTGTGTGTGTGTGTGTGTGTGTGTGTGTGTGAGCGTGTGTGTGTGTGTGTGTGTATGTGTGTGTGTGTGTGTGAGGGTACATCGGTGAATATGTGCCGAGGGGTCGCGTGGGACCCGGGTCTGGGTGTGTGTATTCCGATGCTGCACATGAAAAGTGGTCCTATTTGCTGGTCGCGAACAAAGGGGGCCGCTGGAGGGAAAAATACAAATAAATATATATTTCATTATGGAACAGCGCAGACTGCTGACTCCTGAGTGCAGTTTTAGCCACACAGGCTCCTCCTCCTCCTCCTCCTCCTCTTCCTCCTCCTCTTCCTCCTCCTCCTCCTCCTCCTCTTCCTCTTCTTCCTCTTACTCCTCCTCCTCCTCCCTGAGACACCAAACCTGGAACTGTGGCTGCGGTGATGCAGGCCAGATTACATATTGACCGGCTGATTAGGCTCCTCAGATTCGGAGCGATCAAAAGTGGTGCCGAGGTGGGAGGCTGTATGTTGGGCTTGGGTGGATGAAGTTTCCCCAGCACCACCACCACCACCACCACCACCACCTCCATCACCACCACCTACACCTACACCTCCACTACCACCTCCACCTCCACCTCCACCATCAACACCACCACCTTCACGACCACCACCACCACCACTAACATCTACCACCACCACCAGAGCCTCCACCTTCACCCACACCTCCACCACCACCACCACCACCACCACCACCATCAGCACTTTCACCTCCACTATTACCACCACCTCTACATCCACCACCACCTCCACCACCCACACTTCCACCACCACCTCCACCACCTTCACCACCACCCAAACTTCCACCACCACCACCACTAACATCTACCACCACCACCAGAGCCTCCACCTTCACCCACACCTCCACCACCACCACCACCACCATCAGCACTTTCCACCTCCACTATTACCACCACCCTCTACATCCACCACCACCACCTTCACCTCCACCTCCATCGCCCTCATCACCACCTCCTCTACATCCACCACCACCTCCTCCACCTCCATCACCTCCATCACCACCACCTTCACCACACCACCAGCCACACTTCCACCACCACCACCACCATCACCCACTGCTTCCTCCAACCACCACCACCACCACCACCACCTTCACCTCCATCACCCTCACCACCACCACCACCACCACCACCACCTCCACCTTCACCTCCATCACCACCACCACCACCACCTCCACCTTCACCTCCATCACCCTCACCACCACCACCACCACCACCACCACCACCACCACTACCATGTAAAGGCTTTGGCATGCATCTGGACAATTCTCGTGATTCCTCCCGTGATTGTAGCGGCTGATTCGCTGGTGTGTGTGTTGGACGTGAATCGTGTTTTCGATTCGTTGCCAAGTTTAATTTCTGCGTTGCCAGGCGAGCGCTTTCGCCGTCTCTGGAAAGGGCCGACGCTCCCGCCGTCTGTCTCTCTCACTTAACCAGTGAGAGGAAGTGAGTAAATATTACATTACAACCAGTAACCAGCAGCACAGCGAGTCCTAATGAGGAGGACTCTCTGTCTCTCTCCCCTCTCGTTGTTGTTGTCGTCGTCGTTGTGGTTCATTCTTAACCATTCTTCGCCATTTTCCTGTCGCGTCGGGGTGGGGGGGGGGGGGCGGGAACAAATGATGCCCCCCCCCCCCCCCGGCCGCCGCCGCCGCCGCCGCCGCCACCACCGCCGCCGCCGTGACTTTATATTCTCAGGGGGGCCAAACAAGCTCCCGGGAACCAGTGTACATACATACACATATATATACGAGCGAGGAATCGATCACGTCAAAACAACGGAGTCGGGTTTGTTGTGCAAATGTACAGTATTCAAATGAACAAGGCTCCGGCCGGCCGCCACAGCCCGGAGCCAGCCACACACACACACACACACACACACCCACACACACACATCGACACACACACACACACATCGACACACACACCGGGGGAATGATTTATGTGTCTCGGGAACGTCGGGGGGGGGGGGGGGGGGGGGGGGGGGGCGATGTACATTTCTCACCTTTCCGGAACGTTTCCTGTTCTGGGATCCTGTTTAAATACTCGATGTACCAGCAGATGACGAGGGGAACGAACACATCGTCGCAACCCGACACGGAGGTATCTCGGAAGAACGCGAGGAAACACCTTGAAAGGTCAATCCACGCGATGCAGAAAGAAAATAAATAACTCGGAATGTTTTGGTCCGTAAACACAATAACCTTTACCTCAAGGGCCCCCCCGTCGCGTAGCCGGAGTCTTCAATTACCCGTTCGGTTAAAGAACGAGCGCACTAATGTTCTGAATTAGCGGCTATCGACGGAAGGTGAAGCAGACTACATTACAGTGTATACCTTATTGATCACATCCCATACCAAACTGAATACACCAAGTTCACCTTTATGTGAACAACAGATAATTCCCATAAAGCTCGAGTCAAAGCCCCCCATCCACCGATGGTATATTCATGTATTAATATCACAATTAATACACAACATTTTGGAGAAAAGCAAATGGGAGATACAACCTGCAGCTTAATCAATACACCACTAGAACTAGAACACTACACTTTCGACACAGCATATGATTCTGAAAGCAACCTGTATAATATAGTCATCTTCTTCTTATATAGTATTCTTATACTTATTTGGTATAAGTATAATAAATACCATAGAGTATATTTTGAATAAATACCAGAGACCAAAGCGATGTCACCCATTGGTTTCGTCACCCACGGCCGATTTCTGTCCTAATTTTGTCCTTAACGTTGTCTATTGCTTTGTACTCTTGTGTTTTATATTTTATCCATATCTAACTGTTCCTTATGTATTTATTTGTGTAGACGCATTCGTATAAACATTATGGATCATTCTTATTATGTACTGTGTCTACTGCTTCCTATATTGTTGTTCTTTTAGTTTTATGCTATTTTATTGCCCAGCACTTTACTCAACTTTACTCTGTAAACAAATGAACTTCATTAAGCCGTACGTTCTGCGTTATGAGGACTGTATTTTCGCAAACCAGCATCGGGAAATTATTCATATTTGGCACATTTTAGTGCGGGAATCAAAGCGGCTGCCTGGCAGTAGTCTCATTAATATTCCATCCTCAATAACTACATTTTAATGACGTAAAAGTGTCCAAAAAGAACCTCTCAAAATCCATAACATGGAGATGAACTCGCTGCTAACCTCGAATAGCGACGCGACTTTTTGCGTCCAAACCACTGAGACCGCCACTTACTGACCGTCAGAGGAACGACATGCCAGTCATGTACGCTGCAAGGCTTCACAAACAGGTCGTCATGGCTACTGCTGCTAGATAATAAATACAGACGTAGAAATACAATAAATACAATAAATAAATACAAACACATCCTCGCCGCCCATCTTAATGTTGTGGCGCGCGCAAAGAAATAGTTCAAACTTTGTCTTCTCTGCATAACATCGGACGAGGTGTTGCATAACTATAGCGGTGCCGATGTTTAAAATAAAGTACAACGGGAAAACGTTCGTCATTCTTATTATATCACACAGTGGTGATGCTCCGCTGGGTTTTCTTTGTCGCCATTTGTTTTTTTTTACAATTAAATATTAGCATTGCCATTTTTCTACCGAACGAACCGCTCTGTCGAGACAAAGTGGTTTAGTTCCACAGACCAGAGAGCAGCGCTGTAATTGAGTTTACAAAGTGTAGTGAGATAGAGAAAGTGAAAGAGAGAGAGGAAGTGTGCACGTGTGTGTGTGTGTGTGTGTGCGTGTGTGTGTGTGTGTGTATGTGTGTGTGTGAGAGAGAGAATGTGTATGTGTGTGTGTGTGTGTGTGTGTGTGTGTGAGAGAGAGAGAGAGAGAGAGAGAAAGTGTGTGTGTGGAGGTGTGTGTGTGTCTGTGTGTAAGAGAAAGTGTGTGTGTGTGTGTGTGTGTGTGAGAGAGAGAATGTGTATGTGTGTGTGTGTGTGTGTGTGTGTGTGAGAGAGAGAGAGAGAGAGAGAAAGTGTGTGTGTGGAGGTGTGTGTGTGTGTGTAAGAGAAAGTGTGTATGTACGTGTGTGTGTGTGTGGGTGAGAGAGAGAGAGAGAGAGAGAGAGAGAGAGAGAGAACCAGCTTTACATGAGATGTTAATTGAGTGTTTGGGGGGGGAGAGGGAGGGAGGAGGGAGGGAGGAGGGAGGGTGGAGGGTGGCAGAGGGAGAGAAATGTCACCACTGCTCAGGTGACGCTTTCCCACCCAAAATGTCAGTGATCAGCATCGACACGACAACCCACCTCCGCCCCTAACCTCCACCCACCCTCGCTGGGGTTGGCTCCTCCCCCATCCCCCCCCCCACCACCACCACCACCACCACCACCACCGCTAATTGGAACTCGTCTGCCAATCAATGGCTTCCTCTCACTACAATGCTTTCCAATTATAGCCCCGTCAACGTGATTGGCCCGTACTAACCATTGATTACACGCCAAAAAGTTGTGCTGTGTGTGTGTGTGTGTGTGTGTGTGTGCATGTGTGTGTGTGTGTGTGTGTGCGATAGTTCTTGCTTTGTTTCCATCATTCATAATGATAATAATATTAACAATAGCATTTGATTCTAGGGACGAGAACCGGCAGGGACCACACAATACGATCTGTATGATTTTTGAGTGTTAGTTAGTTAGTTAGTTAGTTAGTTAGTTAGTTAGTTAGTTAGTTAGTTAGTTAGTTAGTTAGTCAGTTAGTTAGTTAGTTAGTTAGTTCAGCCCATCATCGGCTCTCCTGGGGCATAGGACCCGGTCGACAACGCCGGTTTTCGTAGCGTGTGCTCGAGCCGTTCCTCGTCTTCTTGAGCGGACTTTTCTTCTTTTCTTAGGCATTTATTCACGAAGGTCTGCAGTTTGTTGGTGGTTGTCGAGTTGTTATCCTCCGTGTCTCTGCAGCCGTTTAAACACGTCGGCGTTAAACAGTCTGACCTTTGTGTGCAAGGAGAGCTACGTTTTGACGGAGAATCCGGAAAACATATCGTATGCCCAATTTATGCATACTTGAGCGATTTTATCTTTTGGGCGAAGAGAACAGAACAGAACAGAACAGAACAGAACAGAACAGAACAGAACACAGTGGATGCAAATCAACTTATAGGCGAACACACTACAGTGACCTCTGTAGGTTGGTTACCATTAATATATCTCCACTAAGATTACATTGACTGGCTTTTTTTTTTGGCAGATTTATGCATCACCCTGACAAAGTATTATGGAAGCCAAGGAACCCGACACTTCGCATGAATCTATTTGTTTCTCGCTGCCCGTGCTTAATTCCTTTTTGCGCGATCCGTGACGGAGCGACCGTTGATGTAAACCCGACGTCTACGTTTGAGCTGAACGCCGGGCGAGTCTGCGTTGTTCCTGTGTCTTTATTATTATTATTATTATTATTAGTAGTAGTAGTATTACTATGACACAGTGGATTAGCCTGAAAGAGGATTTATACGATTACGCCAGAAAGCCATTATGCTAATATCCGCCGTTGCAACTGTGTGACACACTATTAGCATCGATAAAAATGACTCAACATTAGTCTCCCTGTTAATGGCCAAATGCAAAAGAGTTTTTTTTTTTTTTTCTTCCCACGACCGTAACGTCGAGCCGCTTGTTTACTCCACAGTCAGTCGACTTGATGCGGTCCCAGAGATCTGTCGTCGTCACAACATCACACACACACTGGTGTCTCCAATCCATTATCCACACTTCTGATGCAGGGTGGGACGCATCCTGTCGCTTAATTAAACTTCTTTTTTTCCAGACTTGTCGAGAAATAAACAATGACAACAAACAATGTTTCATCCATCCTCTACCACTCTCACTCTCTCTCTCATTCTCTCTCTCTCTCTCTCTCATTCTCTCTCTCTCTCATTCTCTCTCTCTCTCTCTCTCTCTCTCTCTCTCTCACCTCTCTCTCATTCTCTCTCTCTCTCTCTCTCTCTCTCATTCTCTCTCTCTCTCATTCTCTCTCTCTCTCTCTCTCTCTTATTCTCTCATTCCCTCTCTCCTTCCTTCTCTCTCTCTCTCTCTCTCTCTCTCTCTCTCTCTCTCTCTCTCTCTCTCTCATTCTCTCTCTCCCTCTTCTCTCTCTCTCTCCCTCTCTCTCTCTCT
The DNA here is from genome assembly GCA_002895965.2 of Coryphaenoides rupestris. NCBI lineage: Eukaryota > Metazoa > Chordata > Actinopteri > Gadiformes > Macrouridae > Coryphaenoides > Coryphaenoides rupestris. Next base: position 48,009 of record PIJE02002175.1, read on the forward strand.
CTCTCTCTCTCACTCTCTCTCTCTCTCTCTCTCTCTCTCTCTCTCTCTCTCTCTCTCTCTCTCTCTCTCTCTCTCTCTCTCCTCTCTCTCATTCTCTCTTCATTCTCGCTCTCTTCTCTCTCTCTCTCTCTCTCTCTCTCCCTCCCTCTCTCTCTCTCTCTCTCTCTCTCTCTCTCTCTCTCTCTCTCTCTCTTCTCTCACTCTCTCTCTCCCGCCTCTCTCTCTCTCTCTCTCTCTCTCTCTCTCATAATGTTATGCAACTAAATTAGGACCGATCACTTCTGCAGGTGTGTTTGCCCAAAGTGTTAAAAACAAGCAAGCGCCAATAACAAGTCTCAGCTAATCACCGTCGTCAGTCATCATCAGAGCCGTCGCGTCGCCGCCGCCCGCCGCCGCCGCCTCCGCCGCCGCCGTGACTGCGGGGCAACATGGCCGAAGTGGTAGCGCCGCCGCCGCCGCCGTAGCAGCTCATCTCCCATGATTACCCATTACTTAGCAGTGTGATCCCATTAACACAGGCTTCTCAGCGGGGCGGCGTATAGCCTCAGACGAGATGATGGAGGTGGGGATGGAGAGGGAGGGAGGAGAGGGAGGAAGAGGGAGGGAGTGGTCGTAGCGAGAAAGAACAGACCCTCAGTACCGAGTAGACCCCGGAGAAGCCTTCCCATCCCGAACTGAACCTCGGTCTCGAACCAGAACCACCCGCCTTCCCTCCCTGATGCTGTTTTCTGTTTGGTTGTTTCCCGCGATGGTCCATTAGACGAGTTGTCCATCTGGCTGGTATATTTAGAATGTACTGTGGAGCGTATTAACATGCCCTTGGTACAAAAAAAAAAAGGGTTAAGCTCTGTGGGGTAAGCCACACCTATAAATTGCCCGAGAGGCAGTTTTATTACAGGTTGTAAATCGACACCAACCCCCCCCGCCCCCCCCGCCCCGCCACCCGCACCTCCGCCATATTTTATGACAGCTATCACTAACTCATTCTGATTCTTATTACTTCTTCTGTTCTCGGTCTCCGGCGCGGCCGCGGTTCGCGCGAGGCATACGTTTATGTGATGGAAATCGCAGATTGTAAAGGAATTTATCCCGAATGTAATTACTTTGTCTTCTCGTCGCGCGGCCCGCTTGTTTTCTTGTCGCTGTTTTTTATGTCGGCTGTCGGGAACAATCTCCCCGCCGCCGCCACCGCCCACCACCACCGCCGCCACCGTCGCCACCTATTTTTGTTCGGCGAGACATAAAATTTACATATGGACAAGAGTACAAGCGATTTAGCGGCAGTTTGAATACATCACGGCGGAGAGTTACGGCCCCATCGCCGTTCCGTCGAGTCTGAAGGTCAGCCATACGTTGGGCTGGAAGTACACCAGAAACAACCGTTTGTCATTGTGGTTTTAATTTTGGATCGAGATTTAGCTTGACTTGTTTTATCGTATATCAGGAAACTTGAATCTGCGCTGTTAGCGGAGAACATGCGTACGACCCGAGGGCCGGCTCACACTGTCCGTCTGCTTAAAGAGAATTGAAACCCAATGGGAAATGACCGAAGAGTGCAAAAGGTGAAACAATTTAAAGGACTCCTATTATACCGCCAGGTGTGAGCGTGAT
>PIJE02002175.1:54619-61613 GCA_002895965.2 Coryphaenoides rupestris
GGAGGATATACCGTGTGTGTGTGTGTGTGTGTGTGTGTGTGTGTGTGTGTGTGTGTTGGGAGTGTGTGTGTGTGTGTGTGGGGCGAGTAATGCCTGGAGATTATGTGAGGATTCAGGATATTAATTTGCAGTGTGTATAAAATATTATGGACTTAATCATGAATTCCGTAAGAAGCTGTAATTAGGACATTAAAGCCAAGGTGTTTGTGTGCTAGATTGCAACACACACCCGCTTGTGCGTCACATGCACACACACGCACACCAGCACACATACAGCACACACACACACACCTCATGAAGGTGTTTTATGAACTTATGAGCACAATGACCTTGGAGCTTTGTAACAGAAATGTGACCAATATGGAGGGAAAAGGAGACTTGCTATGATTCAACACTTTACTCAAGACAAATTTGCTTGCCAATCGTTGGCTGTAGCCTTCCCAAATCATACACAATCATAAACGTGTTGTGTTTGTACGATTCCCGGCCTCTTTTCGTAGTCAGGAACATATGAACGCAAACCATGCAAACACGATTAAATCAACAATATCTATGAAATGAATCGACACAGCACTGCGTTGCAATGGCGGTTTCAATATGCCTGTGAAATGTGACTTCATCAACATGATAACAAGCTTATAGATCATAAAAAAACATATGAATCCCAGAGCACAAATTTTCGGTCATTGTAGCGCGACCCAAAAAAAGAAATGGAATCGTATTCTATGTCTTCTTACTTCATAAAGGCATTCAAATCTGGATGAACATCTGGAACATTTTTACAAAAAAAATGCACAATTGTATGTGTATGTACGGCTTGCAGTAAGGTCTGTCTTCAATGTCCTGAATGTAAATGTAAACGTAATTATCCTGGGGGGGTGCTGGTACAGATATTGCAATGTATTTCAGGTAGAAGCTAAAACTTGTTAGCCTCAATGTTCACTTACTTCTCTGATGGCAACCGTGAGCGTTTCATCGTACCGGCTACCATGATTACGGCCGCTCAAGGCTGGAAAAGGTCCGAAACTTGATTACATTTTTCCCGAAACAAAACGACATTCATATAAACGTAATCTTGTTGATCTGTTTTCAAGTCAACAGAGAGGAAAATATGATTTCATTGACACCGACATGATTATTTACATAATGAAAATTAGTCTGAAGGAACGTTGCGGTATGTAAGGAGCGCCTGTTGGAATATTTCCGTTTTTTCTTTTTGAGCGAGATTGCATCAACGGGAAGAGCCCCATCGTGACTCCCCTGCACCAGCGCCTGTGTTGTTCGCTGGATGCTAAAATAATGACAGTGGAGATGATGGTCGACTGGATCGGGATCTGACACATCTCTAAATAGAATCATGAAAGCCTCACACTAAATATAATAACTAGAATTATAAGAAATATTTGTGGAATGTTGTCAATGCATAAACAAGACTAATCTAGAAACAAATGAGATATTGAGATTTGGAAGGAAAAAAAAAAGGGAATATTGAATTGAGTCAAAGTGAGTTAATCATCGTGGGTATAATTGTGGGTTTTTCCGTCAGTCTGAAACAAACCAAAGATATCCAATATCTATATATAAATGAATTACTCAACTTTTACGACAGGCTACAATATAAAGCTAAATACAATAAGGTGTGTGTGGTGTGTGTGTGTGTGTGTGTGTGTGTGTGTTGTGTGTGTGTGTGTGTGTGTGTGTGTGTCGCCGTAATCACAGAGTCGAGTTCTCAACTGCTTAATTCCTTATTATTTGGACCTGATAATAATAATGGTCCTGTTGTTGACTTGTCCCTCAAACCAATACGTCTCAAATTGTACAATATAGCCTAATTGTGAGTGGAGCTCTCAACTGTGTGAACCGTTATTATTCCTTCTTTCAAACAAGTCGACGTCATTGTTGCCGTAATTATTATTGTGTAACCCCTCAAACGAAATACGTTCCTAGCCGTTCTGTCTGGGGAGTAATATCTACACAACCTGGTCAGCCTAATGGTCGGGTACATGGGTGACTTATAGTTTAGATCGTGACTGATTGGCCAAGTGTGACTTGATCAACACATAGAGAGATAGATCTTCCAAATGCAAGAGTTCATCTATTATGTATTCTCAAAATAAATATACAGTTGTTATTGGGAATTGAGATACAAGCCGAGAATGAGCAGGAAGGGGTTTCGGCGTCTTGCTCACGGATGCATTACAGGTAAATGGTAAATGGATCGCATTTATGCAGCACATTTATCCAAAGCACTTTACAGTATGAGCTCACGTTCACCCATTCATACACCGACGGCGGTGTCAACCATGCAAGGTAACAACCAACACGTCAGGAGCAGGTAGGGTTAGGTGGTGTCTTGCTCAGGGACACCTCACACTTAGCTAGGAGGCCGGAGCCCGGACGTCTTATACCTCCCCCCACCCCTCACAAAGACATTGGGGATCGAGCTCTTCTCATCTGTATTGTGTTGTGCCAGGTCAAACTCAAACGATCTATGAACATATCTCTGTGTTAATAGAGTCTATGCAACGAGTGCATTCATTCATCTGCGCGCTGTGAGGTCCTTCAGCTCCACGGAGAGCCCAAACCCAAACCCCCATTGATAGCAGCATTGTGTTGAGTAGCACCCGCCGGTCTCATCAGCTCACTGAGCATCTGTGGATGGACACATCCTCTCCGAGATGCTCATGACAAAGTGTGTCAGAGCCACGTCAAAGACACACCTCTTTCCATTCTTCTTCTCCCCTCTCCTCCCAGTTTAAACACTGTGCTCTGTGTCCTCCCCCCCTGTAGAGACCGATTGAGCTCATTCCCAGCAGGGTTGTATCACAGCCGGTGTACAGCCAGCCTGGCTCTCCATTGTTTGGCGACCAAGTGAGTCTTTTTTGGGTTTTTTTTTTACTGTGCAAAAATTGGGACCTTTTTTTGTCGTGGTTCTCGTCGCTGCCACACCTCCGCGGTCAGGACCTTCCCTTCCCCTCTTGATAGCCGTCGAACATCCGCATGTAAGAGACGACTCGCATCTGGCTGTTCCAAACGGGGGCCGTCGTGCCTTGAGTTTGAGTTTCTGAGTCACAACTCTGAATCACATCACTCGTTACTCGACGCTGAAGGTCGAGGGACAATCCTGCTGGTGGCAAAGCGTCTCTCTCTCTCTCTCTATGAAGAACACAGCAAGCGGGTAGTACTGGGTACTAGACTCACTCCGAAGGCGGCTGCTTCCGTAATCCTTGACTTAACCACACACACACACACACACACACACACACACACACACACACACACACACACACACACACACACACACACACACACACAGACATCCGGACCGACCGGCCGGATGACACACACACACACACACACACACAGACACACACAGACATCCGGACCGACCGTCCGGATGACCACACACACACACACACACACACACAGACACACACAGACATCCGGACCGACCGGCCGTACGTACGCCGATGCCCTCACCATGCCCTCCTCCTCGCAATGACTCCCGGTCATCGGGGAGTCATTCAACACCTCGGATACTTCCGCTTCCGCTGATGCAGTGTTGTTGTTGTTGTTGTTTCGCCGATGACGACGGCGGCACATAATTCACAACACATCTCCCCGCGTAATCCATCGTTAAATATGGATCGCAAACACACAGACGGCGCCGTTGCTCCTCTGTTGTCCTCGGCCCGTTGATTCATCGACCGCGGAGACGTATCGCGTCTCCGCAAACAGATGTCCCTCATCTCGGGGCCGCGTCATCAATCCCGCCTTCCTCCCTGACGTCGTCGTCGTCGTCCCAAAGCGGGACTTTTGGACGCCGCGGAGACTCCGCCCGTGTCTCCCGACAGCTCGCGGCAGATGTCCGCGGTGGCAGGTGAAATTAATTCCTCTGCTATCTGCGGCAAAGAACGCGACGTCGTGGACTTTTTTGCGATGTGATCGGCGGCCAGGTGTTGATGTGCAAAGTGCGGATACATTGCAGTGGCGGTGGCTTTTAAAATGTGTTTTTGTCGTGGTTGTGACTTTGTGGAGTTTGTTTCGGTCTAGTTTTGTATTTCTAGGTCTATTGTGTTCCATGCGTCCGGTCTGCTCCCAGGCTGTGTCTCGTCTGTAATCTCTCCTCATGTCTCTGTACAAGTCTCGTTCCCCAGTCAGTCCTTTGTCGGATCATTTCTTGTGAGGTTTCTCTTATGCTTTTGTCTTCGTGTAACCGTCTTACTGTACCCTGTTTATCTACTGAATACATTTGGGTCCTCGCCGCACCATCACCTGTGACCCTGTGGCCGGCGAGCTTGTTCCCTCTTTTTTTCCACTCAAGGTCCTCGACATTATTCGTTTATTTTGCTGAAGACGTTTGGACGGCCGCATTTGGGAGAGTTTTCCCCGCCGAGGGAAATTCTTGTGCCAGGTTACACAGCGATACGGACAACAACAGAATCATATAAATGATTTACAAACGTACTAATTATGTCGTAATCATATCGTCAGCTGAAGGACGCTTTTTCTTTCTTCGCCGATCACCGCTCTCACCGACAAACAAAAGTCTGGTTCTCTGCCATTGTTATTACGCTCGTACGCGTTTATCCGCTCTCGTTCATATGAGGTCACGATCAAATACGGACGCGCTCTTAAGTTTTATGAGGTATAGTAAAATAAGGTCGTGAAATGAAAATGTCGAACGTGTTGTTTGATTGTCGTGGATGTAAAAAGCAAATATGATCCAGTCTAATAAGCCCAGTTGGTCGAGAAGCCCTCACCACCTATAACCACCACCACCACACTATCTGGGGGCCATGGTGACGGCTCCCCCCCCCCCCCCCCCCCCGAACACCATTTACACGCCGAGGTATGAAGTGGTGTGTAGAGAGGGTGGTGGAGGGTGGCTGGGTGACCGAGCCACGACCCTGAGCCATCTTGAGACCACCGTATCCTCACTCTTATCTCCTCCGGCGCCCCCCCCCTGGATGCCCACCAGACCAGTACCACACCAGCTACCGCACCAGCACCAGTACCAGTCAGACTCAGCCTCAGACTCAGGGCTGGAGTGGGAATGGAAGTGAATGGACTCCATCCAGTCTTGTGTTTCTACCTCCTCCCCGACTGCTGCTGCTGCTGCTGCTGCTGCTAAAGTAACCCGGGATCACAGGGCGAGGATTAAAGATGTCTCACCGAGGAGAGACCCTCTGTTCTGCTGGCCCTCACCTCCATCCTTTCTCTCTCTCTCTCTCTCTCTCTCTTCTCTCTCTCTCTCTCTCTCTCTCTCTCTCTCTCTCTCCTCTGCCTCCCACGCCTCCTTTCTCCGGCTCATACACCCTCTGCTCTCCTACTCTCTCTCTCTCTGACTCTCCCTTGTTCTTTCTCTCATCTTCATCCATTCATTGTTTCTTGTGACCGTCCTCCATCTCTCTCTCTCTCTCTCTCTCTCTCTCTCTCTCTCTCTCTCTCCTCCTCCTCCTCATCCACACCTCCCCCGATCTCTCCTGCGTCTTTCCCCTCTGTTCTCCTTCTCCTTCTCCTTCTTCTTCGCCTCCTCTATGTCTTTATCGTCTCCCCTCTGCTCTCCTCCGACCTGTCTCTCTCAGCCCACCTCCTCCGTCCTCCTCCTCTCTCTTCTTATCATCTCCTGGTCTCTTCTCCTCCTCATCCATCTCACTCTCCTCCCTCTGTCTCCCCTCTCTCTCTCTCTCTCTCTCTCTCTGTCACTCCCCACCACTCTCCTCCTCCTCCCTGCCCCCTCTGTCTCAGCTCCACTCCTCATTGCCTCCTGCCTCCTCCTCTGCTCTCTTCCTGGTCTCCTGGTCGCCTCCCCCCTGCCTGCTGTTCTGCTGCCTCACGGCGCCGCCAGTGCAACCTGAGGTCTGGAAACTCCTCTCGGGAGCGGAGGAGATTGGCTCGCTCCGGCGTTGGTGCTCCTTCCTCTCCCTCCTCCCCCACGACAACTACAACCCTCCACCTCACCCCTGCTTGGCTCCACCTCTCTTCCTCCTCCTCCCTCTTACTTTCCTCCTCCTCCTCCTCCTCCTCCTCCTCCTCCTCCCTCTCCTCGGGTCTCGGCTGCGAGGAAGGAAACTGAAACTGAAATAAATAAATGAAAGTGAGAGAAATGAAATCCCGCTGAAACCTCCGCTGTGGAGGGCAGGAAATAATTCAGCATCCGCCTCCACCCCCCCCCCCCCCCCTCCAGCAGCGTCGTGCGACGTCTGGTGGCAGCAGAGAGCTGGGAGAGCGAGAGAGAGAGAGAGAGAGAGAGAGAGAGAGAGACAAGCAGAGAGTGAGTGAGAGAGAGAGAGAGAGAGAGAGAGCGAGAGAGTCTGTGTATCTCTGAGTGTGAGCGAGTTCCCCTGCTCTGTGTGGAGCTGCGCTGAGGCTCTTGGCTGTCGGTGGCAAACGTGTGGCGTGGTGTGTGTGTGTGCTGTGTGTGTGTGTGCGCATGTGTGTGTGGTGTTCCTCCTGGTTCCGGCGCTTTTGCCGACCAGGGCTTTATACCGGAGTGAGCCAGCAGCCAGCCAGCCAGGCAAAGGATCGAGGAGGGAGCAGAGAGAGAGAGAGAGAGAGATACACACAGGCGAGATGTTGAAGATGTGTCTGGATCTGGACTAGAGCAGCAGCAGCAGCAGCAGCACGCAGCAGCAGCATCAGCATCACTTCTACGACTCAGGGACCGGACTGGACTGGACTACCGAGAGTGTGTGTGGTGTGTGTGTGTGTGTGTGAGTGGTGTGTGGTGTGGGCATGGCAGTGGGGGGGGGGGGGGGCAGCATGGTAACGCGGGGAAGCCCACAGCTGAAGCAGCGCAGCAGCAGTACCAGCAGGGGGGCGAGTGGGGGTCGGTGGTGGCGGGTGGCAGGGGGGTGGCGTGCGGCGGCGGCGGCGTTGGCGGCGGCGGCGGTGGTGGGATGACGGACAGAGCGATGACAGATCCGGCGCGGGCGATGACCGCGCGCCACACGTGCCGTCGGCGAGGGACGGCGGTGTGGTGAGGAGCCCC